>SKCR01033503.1:0-62845 GCA_019454045.1 Zanthoxylum bungeanum | reverse complement strand
CATTGGTTCTCAAGTAATCTCCACATACTTGCATAAAAGGAAACTAGAAGTTAAAATTCCTTTTTGAATGTCCCCACACATGCATCCATATGTAAATGACATTGATATGGATGGAGCAGAAGACCTAGAACTCTTAGCATCAGCCAAAATACTCGCAACTAACTTGCTGTATGTCAATTTCTGAGGTCAATTCCCTGAAGGATCTCTATTGGAAGATATCCTAAATTATAAATCTATATGTACACAAACATGCACAAGAAATAAATGCATATGTAGCCTCTGCTTTATTTTGCCTTATTTCCATTTGTCTACCCAATATATCTTGATATGATACTCACTGCTTATCCATTGGCCACCAGACTTTTATTTTGTAACCAATCAAGTCTTCAATATTAACTCCAGCATTCTTCAATGTACACTGAAGAGGTGGAAAATAAAAAAAGTCAGATAATTAAACTTTACATAAGAAGCTATAGATGATTTCATATTTTAGGCCAAAAAACACCTTGGAGAAGTGAACATGATAATAATCAGTAATACATGATATAGAGAGAATACTTGCGTAACAGAATGTAGATAAAACAGTAATACAGATCATACAATGAGAGTCAGAGTGAATCCCTCCAGCAAGTTAACCATGAGCATTCAGAATAAGAATTTTAAAGTTGTTGCAAGGAAAAAGTGGTTAAAGATATGGAAATTATTCTCGGCATTGATTAAAAAAAAAGCGCCATTAAAAGTAAAAGGTATCACCAATTTGTTAAATTGGTTGTTGACTGGAAAGAAAATTGCCCAGGGTCTGAAAAATAAAATAAAGGATAAAATAAATAATGAATTCAACCCCAATCCTTGTTCAAACAAATATAAGAGAAACATTTAAACACCATTCTGCATAAATATTTGCTCATGCTCAAACTAAAAATTTCAGGGAAAACATCATGAAAAGAAATAAGAAACTGAGGAACCAAGTCCTACATCATGTTGACATTTAAGGACATGGAAAAGCTGACCTTTGCCAATCCTGCAATGCTTTTCTTTTCCACTTCTTGGCAGATCCAACAGGAGACTTAGAATTACTTATTGTGTTGAACTTATCAGTTTCCAGAAGCATGTCAGAGTTCTGCAGAAGATGTAAAAGAGTTCGTAATATAGTATAACAACATCATGACATGGGAGTTAATGTACCTCCCAAAGCAAATTGACTCTGGAAGAAATGCTCACCTGCAGATCATCTTCATCTGCTTCTCCAACTTCATCTGCCTCATTATCATGACCCAAATCAGCACCTTTACCTTTATGCTTCGATGAGAAGCTTCTGCTACTTTGAAAGCGTGAAGCAAACAAGCCAAGACTCCTTTTCTGACCCTTTTCCCCGAGTAGATACTTTACCTTCTGAATCAGAAATGTCATCATCCATGCCAATGGACTGGAACGAGGAACCTCCAGCATGATGTGAACTATCCCCTAATGCTCTCAAAGGAGCCTTTGAAGTACTTTTCGCAGATCTGAAACCGCCATGAGCAGACAATGACCTTCGACGCTTGGGTACTGGAATAGATGTCACATCAGTAGCTTTTTTTTTTACTTTCTTCATTCTCAGTGTCTACTTTATTTTCGTACTTGGAAATGTTTGTGACCATTACTTGATTCAAACTTAGTAGATACCCCCATATTATCCAAATTTATCTCCCTAACCATTTTCAGAATATCTACATCATTTTCAGCATCTTTCACTTCAGCCTGTGAAGACTTTTTCTTCTTAGCCTTTCCCCTTTGGCTCCCTGAGATTTCAACCGCTGTATCATTTTCCCCAAGGCACTTCATTTCCATCTTTTTCTTCATCCTCCAGAGCCTCATCCCCGGCAATTTCAGAACCAACCTAATGGGATTAAAGAGCACAAAAGAATAAGAGATAGATGCAAAATGCATCAAATATATCCATGTAGCCGAGAGCATACTTGAGCCATAGAATTTACCATTTGATGAGTTTCTAACTTAAGCGATTCAAAAATGAGTCAAGACACTCTCATCAGCCAACCAAGTTTGCCTTTCACTTGCCTGTCAAAACCATGCTATGATGTTACCACTTAACAGACATGATGTCGTATTAAAGCATGGGCCCAAGATGTAACAGATGGCAAATTAAAATTAAAATGAATTTCCTAGTGAAGTAGAAGCAGGTTATGCGAAATGGGTTCTTTCCTTCTTCCAAAAACATCAATCAACGTGTCAAACCATTTGACCAATCAAGGTTGTAATGGGAAACAACTAAAAGCCAAGCACATAGGCAAGGCTAAAATTATTATTGATTGCTGCTGTCAAATGTCTAACTGCAGCAGAAGAGATTAATATTATTTGACCATGCATAATTCACTAGGGGGGGTTCAGCAAAGACTATTAGCATCTTGAATTGGGTACATAGCTGTTAAGTCAAAATAACCACTTAAAAACTTCATATCCTTTTGGAAAATTACAGACCGAAGATTGGACAAGATACAATAAGTAATCAAGGTGATGCTGAGCAAATACAGAAGAACTATGATAAACTTCATGACATGCAGCCTAATATACAACAGTTAATCAGAAACTTTTAATTTTTAAAGAACTAATCCTGTAAAATGATAAAGCTAGGGGAAATGAACTTCAGTCTGGAAAGAAGAGAACTTACCAGAGAATCATCACCTTCGTTCTTTTCGTATGGCTTATACAGCATTGAGGGCAGAGAGACCGATGAAATCACCCCTTGTAAAACATCCTCCTTTTGGGCTAAGCGTTTGGTGATCGACAAGCCAAGCTCACAAATAGCATGTGAATTCTGGAATTCAAAAAAAATTTTACATAAGCTTTTCTTTACCTATTCCCTGTGTCTGTGTGGTTTTTTATAGGCTTAAATTTAATAATCAACAATAGTCAATAGCAAACATGTAGAAATATCTTCACAAACCTTTGACTTTGCTGCATCAACTATGTCTTCCGAGCACTTAATACTATGAAAGATTGAGATTATCACAGAAATGCTCTCCTTCTCCTTGTTATTACCCTCTGACTTGACATCTTCATCTTTAAGGATCAGCATAGAAATAATGAAGTACAATCTCCTAATTACGAAGGAATATGACAGCAATCAGTAAGAATGATAAGATTCCATTACCAATTACCAAGGGGTCAACATATAATAGTTCATAAAAGTACACTCAAGACAATGAAATGTATGTAAACATACAGGTATACTAGTTCAAATGCTTTGACATCCTTGCATTCATCTATATTGGGACATGAATGATGAGCAAAAGTATGGACCAAATACGGAAGAATATATTCAGGATATGCTGTGAAGGAATTTGCATCGGAATGCACAGAGATTTGACGTGCCTTCATCTGGTGATGCGTCTGAATGATGTCAGCCAGACTCTGCTTCTCCTGCCATTTCAAATGGGATATGAAAATTTTAAATAAAATGGTTTCAAAATCAAAGTGGTATATATACACCAGCCTCAAACATGGAGAGTTACTTTGAACCAAAGTAGCATATATACCTCTTCAAACTCAGGGGACTTTGATTCAGTTATACTAAATAAGAAGGCACATGCATATTTTGCATCCAAAAGACGGTCCTTAACATATTGATGAACTTTGCTCAGGAACAGTTTCTTAGCTTGAGGAAAAGAAATCTACACAACCCAAGCAGAACGGCAAACATTTATATAAGAGTGATCATCTGAATCAACAATATCAGATTCTGGGACAGAAATATCTTAAATTCCCTCACCTCCGGTATCCTAATGGTTAGGTGGAAGACATCAATGGGTATCTTATGGTCCCATTGCTTCGACAAACGAAGAACTGCCTTTGCTGATGCAAGCCTCAAATGTGCCTTATCAACCAAACTGTAACATGTCAAAAAGTAGTACATTAAGTTCCATCCTTATCAAACAAGAAACTGATTCTAAGTAGACCGTATAGCTTCAAATATTAAGGTTTACGCTTCACAATCAGCTTTGCTTTTTCGATTAGAGGTCACTTTACATAAATGAATTAACAAATGCATCCGAATACAAGATAGTTCAAAGAGTGGTGAGACTCCCATTTGACTAACTTACCTCGATTCTATATCTTCTGCCATTTCGCCATAAGAAAGCATGTTTTTGAGGATTCCCAGAAGGTCATCAATACCAGGACGACTGTGGGCATCTTTCACAGGCAAGTAACTCTTCACCAGTGTTTTAATACCATATAACTGCAATACCACACAAAAAGAAAATTCAGATGTAACCCAATTTACAGATCACCCATCGAGGAACTGCCTTAATCAAAATTTCAAAAGTTTAAAATAAAGGAAAATGAGCATAACCCCCATGTTTGAATAAATGTACCGTTGTCCCCTCATGTTTCAAATAGGGAAGAAAATAGATTTATGGATGGAATCAAATATGCAGTATTTACAAACAAAAGTTTTCAGTGGTTGGGGGGGAAAATCAAATCTTCTAATGCTGAATCATGATCAACTAGGATAGAAATAAAGCATTAGGTCGAACTCTTCTTTGGTTCCAAGGTAATAGCTATGAATACTCATCAACTCTCTCGAAAGGGTAGAAGAATGGGGCATATTATGGCACATACAATGCATTACAAACATATGATCATTATGCTTCAACCGGGATAATCTATTCCACCTCTTAGAAAGAAAAGAACTCAAAGGGCAGGATAAACTTTCTGAGGAATATGCACTATATTATTCAACAGGGAGGTCATGCGCATTTTCCCGTTAAAATAATATAAGAAAACAATATCCCATGGAACATAAAACTAACACAGTCTTTCTTGACATAAAAAATAATAATGATAATGTAGAACTGAATTAAAATGTCTCACCTTCAATAAACAAAGTTCGCTTCTTCATCCCCAACATGCTTTCGCATCATCGTCTATTTCTGAAACAGAGAAATATGCATTTACATAAAACTATTAAACAAAGTTGCAATACCAAAACTGTTCAACAAAGTTGCAAAGGGTATTGCACAAGGGCGATGAATATTGGAAAACATACATTACTGCATCCGAGGATCTTGCTTTTATAAATTCTTCAATTTCACTCTCTCTAGTTTCAAAAACTGGCATGGCGGTCTCTGCTATACATCCCAGAGATTGTAATACAGCAGGCAAATGAGTCTTCTCCTCCAACATGTCCACAAGCCTCTGTAAATTACGCAAGAGACGTCAAGTATTGCACATATCATAAGTACGGCTTGTTTGATTGGATATTATACTAGCCATTCATGAAAGAATAATATAAAACCTTGTACAAAACAGATAGAGACTTAAGCCCATCGTCCTTTGTTATTGCTGCCAGTGCATGTACAGCATACTTGGCCTGTCGTCGACTACCTTCTAAGCAAAACCTTTCCAATAAAAGGTCTACGGAACTGCGGGTAATTCAAAAGAAGATAATAAGAGTCTACAACAAACAGACTCTTACAAGTCAATAATTTCAAGGTATACCTTGACAACGCTGAAAGTTGTTCCCGAATGGTCCCGCCAGCCTTTGCTAAAACATGCAAAATACCTTCCTTTATTATTTCATTGTCATCTTTCAGTAGATTTACCAGTTCCTCTTCAGTGCCACTCAGTAACAATGGACTGAAGCGTGCAAGAATCTGAAAATTAATCACATATAACATTTAAAAACAGGTTTTGCAATTTTCTCCCGAGGAACAAAAGGAAGAGGACAACATGAAAGATTCATATGAGAATGTCAACGAAGACCACAATTCTGCAAACATAAGGAAAAAAACAAACAGCAAAAAGAAATGTCATGCAGTTGCTTCCGAACTACATGAGTAGTGTAAAATTACGAGCTAGATAAGGCAAAGAATATCATAAATCACAGTTTGGATAAACTGCAAGTGGAGAAACATGACAACGAACAAAGAGAACCTGTATGTATGAAACAACTAAATAATACTCTATGAGGAACAAAATGTAGGGAACATGTTTTTACCCCAGTATATCCATGCAAGACTGAATACATTGGGCATTTGCAGAAGATTTTTGTACAGCAGCCTCAATAAGAATTTCTTTTACATGCTCCTTGTAAAAAGTAAATAAGAACACTTCAGAGAGAGAGTGCTCAGGAAATCATATAGTCGGTGTTTCTCGCCAAGTATTTTAAGCAAATCATCCTGCAAAAAAGGAAAAAATATACTGACAAAATCAATCTACAAACAAATTCCATCATCAAAATAAAGTTACTCGAAACCACGCAATTAACAAGTTAGAAAGGATGTGGATGATGCAGATGGGATCTTGATAAACACAGCATTAGTAGCTTTAGTGTTTGGGAAGGTTTCTCAAGGCAACAATTGAAGCGATCAAAAGATATAGAACCAATGAAATTCCCACCCCAGTTATCTAAAAGAGCTGATATGGGAAATCTGGATCTGTCAGTATCATATGGCTTACCCGATCAGTACAAGCTTGATGAAAGCTAGTGTTTGGATCAGTAGATTCATAAAAATCTTCCAGACATAACATCTTTCAATTGATCAAGTATTTGAAAATTCTCCTCGGCCTTATCAGGCTCAGCAAATGAGCGAGACATCACTAGAGCAGAACAAAATTTTTTTCTGGACTTCAGGGGCATCACCATCCTGCATGTGGATGGGAATCAATTATTTTAACTCAAATAAACTAACAGTTCAACCTTTTCCCTTCAGTATCAACAATGCAACTTCAAAAGTGCACAAACCTGAAGCATCAGCCTAAGGGAGAGATATCTCTGCATCTCTTGCTGCAACCTGCAATCCATGAGGAAGTCCCCCAAAAATCAGTGCACAATCCATCAGATACATAAAATGATAAAATTGTATAATGCCTGATACGAAACCAAGTAATTAAGCGCACCTTTGTTTTTGCTCCAGTATCTTCTCAAGAGCCTTCATCTCAACTCTGTCAAATCCTGAAAAAACTCTTGCCCAGTGTCTAACTCTATCTTAACTGAGAAATCGGTCGGGAACAAGGACCCACAGAGAACTGATTCAATTGTATCTGATCTGTAGAATGGATTAACATGTTCAGAACAAGTTAAGCAACTGAGAATATTCTAAAAATCAATTCACAGAAGAGCCAGAATTTAAAAAGTTTTTAATTTCCACCAATTGTCGCCAGTGTTTTCTAATGTTAACAACCAAATTAGCAAACACAACATTTTTCCCTCCTTTTTTTTTTTATGTTAGCAGGTTTAAAATTCAACAAACTAAAACATCATAGCCTGTGGAGATTACAATTTAGGAATTGAACAAATTAAATATGCAGAATTTCAACAAATCAATCCTCATAACCCTGAAGCTTTGAATATTAGAAAGAAGTGTGAGGAATCCCCGAAGGCAAACATTGCAGACCAGAACATTTCTCCTTGCTTGATGCTCAAACAAAATGAAAAGCAGATGCAAAAATAATATATCTGTGAGAGCACGTGAACTTAAATTTGACCTGAAGTCTTTGTCATATAGACATCTCAAAATCTTCCCAGGAATCCAATCAAATTCATTCTGATTGATAGACCCATCAGTGTCCTCAGGCAAAATCCCCTGAACCTCAGCCAGTCTCTCCATAGTATACTTTTTAACGAGTAGCTGAAATTTTGGGAAACAAAACAAAACACTAGAGTGTAAATCAACAAAACAGTTAAGAACAAATGAGCACAGAAAACACAAAGGAAAATAGTATGCATACAGATTTATCTCGAAGACGCTCTGCAACCAGTTTTATGGTCTCAGCTGGAATAGAATTTAGAGCCCGACAGGCCACATCACAAATTACAGCAACAACTTGCTTTCGAACATTTTCATCATAGTCTAGTAGCCGGTCACAGAGGGCAGCTAGAAATGTTGAATCACGAGAAAATTAGCAAAGCATTAAGCGCCACTTATGCGAACAAACTGATGCACTTACAGAGAATTTGAGGATCCTCAGATCTAGAGGGATCTGACAGCAAACAACCCTTGACGTGCTCAAGAACAGACATGCGTACTGCAACTACTCTATCAGTCAACCTTTTCAAAAACTCAGCAAATACTGGGTGAAAAGCTTCATTGTTGGCAGACCCAAGCAGAGCAAATAATTCTCCAACTAATCCCACTGCTTTTAAACGTGTGTCTAATAGATCAGTCTGCAGAGGTTGAAGCTAGTATGCTGAGAACCCAATCATCATGTAATGGTCATAATATAAAGATTCCGATTGAATCTCTAACAAAATAAGCAAATAAAATAATTCAATCAGAAAAGTTAACCACAAAATCAGTAATTACCAACAATTCTCCTGTGAGATATGGCACAACTCCGGATAAAATCTGGGGAGCACAATGATACACATCATAAATTACTTCATGATAGTCAATATGACTGTGTCCTGGCCTGCTATCACCTGACATTGATGATACAAGGAACTGCTTTATTCCAGCTTCAAGTTTTCCTGCACATTGCTCTATAACATTCATTGCAAGTCTCCTCGCAGTATCCTGCCATTATAAGTTCTCTCTCAAAGTAAGAATAAACACTTGAATACAATGGAGTTATAACGGACCCCACTGGAAAAGCAACACAATCATTTTCACTAGCTGGTGGTAAATATGTAAAATGCTTACATTTTTGTTACGACCTAATGCAGACAATATAACAACTAAAAGTTCTTCTCCAACATCCTCACTTTCTTCTAAAAGAACAATCATGATTTTTTGCATTGACGATAGAACACTTTCTGGATGATCTCCACTGCATAAAATAAGATTAGCGGAGATTTTATTTGTAGGGAAAAAGCTAGTATGGATTTATTAAATCGGGAGAGTCGGTAAAGGTATTTCAAAAATAAGCACTTTTCACAAACTAATTGTGAAAAATATAACGAATGATGGAATAAAACAAACCTGGCAACGGCAAAAAATGTAGCAAACATTTCTTTCACCAGAGCATCACATTCAAGATCCAACATCACACAACACATGATCTATATTTTGCGAGTGTCTCCAGAATGATAACTCTCCTTCCAAACGATGGACCACCAGTATCCTTTAACCCATAAAAAGTGCCCACAATCAGCTGAAAAATATCCTGTCCACCCAAGAAGACGGTAATAAACTGAAAAGTCATTGGTATTTTAGAAAGAGTAAATGAATTCCATTAACCAGTTGACCTTGGTACAAGAAATGCACCTTGAGAACATCATCACTATAGGGAGCTTCAGGTGCAGTAATTCTGGTTATTTCACAAATACATGTCGCTACTAGAAGCTTGACATCTTTATCTTGATGCTTCAGCAGCGCTGGCTTGACAATTGCATCAAGAAAAGGTTGCATAGCCTCCAATATAGTAGCTGGTGGTGATTGGTTTAATTCTGAAAGACATGTGGCAGCTTGCTGCAGGTTGAGAAGATGGTGTAGAACATTGCCCAGTAACAAAATCAGAATGCTATTGTTATGAATAAGTGAAAAAAAAAAAAAAAAAATTTAAAAAAAAAATTCCAATAGTGTAGCTGTGTAGGTGTTTAATTGATGTGTGAGTATATCATGAGATAAACATTTTATACAGTACAGAAATGAATATGGGGTACAACAATTTGACTTATAACCATTACAGTGATTAACGGTTCCCTCAGTCCAATAAAAAATAAAAAATAAAAAAAAATCCCTAAATCCATTTAATTTCCCCAATTTTCCCAGCATTAAACCAATTAAGTCTCAAGTAGAACTTGAAACAGCCCCAATTTGACAAATCCAGATAAACAAAGTGGAATTAACAAATTAAACCCTGGAACATGAACAAAATTCACTGTAAACTCTCTAACACAAGGGCTTCAGCATCTCTAGCTAAAACAACAACAATAAACTCAAATAATTTTTTAACTGAATACCTATAGCTGACTGTAGGCAGCTAATGAGCGAATTGAAAAGAAAAAAACAAAGAATGTAAACCTTTAAGAGCTTAACAAGAGCGTCTTTGGTGGAAGGAGGCGTCTCGAGCTTCGATCCGACTTCTTTCAGCTTCAGTTCTAGCTTCTCAACCATTCTTGCGTTTGCTTTGCTGTGTCGTTTAATTGACAACTTAAAACTGAACTATTTCTTTCACATGAAGAGTTTTTTGAACGGAAGAGGGTTTCGTTTCGTTTCGTGTTTTGTTTGATTTCTCTCTCTCTCTGAGTCTCAGGTCTCAGGCATCAAGTCGTGAAATGAAATCTACCCCTTACGTCAAGTGTCTCTCTCACTTTTATATCTCCTTTTTTGCTATCGTGCTCCTCAATTACTCATTATTTATTTTTTGCTACTCTGTGCAGTTGTTTTTTCTCAATATAACCCTCCTCCTCCCTTCGTTTCAGCGACATTAATTAATAACTATTAATTATGTCTTTACCGTTAATAAATCTTTAGTGTACACATCTTAGATATGCTAATTGTTTTTAATTTTATATGGTTTGTAAGCTTTTACAGAGGATTCTCATACTCACATATTGTTTGTATCAAGTGATAGATCTATTCGGAATAAGTATATAATTATAATTCTAAATTAATCAATTGATGTTGTGTATATATAAATTATATAATTAAATTAAAATTATAATTCAATTATAATTATGTACTGCATGTGTACTCATTGATTATATTTTGAAAGTTATAAAACGGGGTGCAATTTGAACTCCCACGGCTTGCTCGCTTCTAACTAAAATTTTATTGAAATGGAATTTCAAAACAATTCGATAGGTCTAACCACTTTCAAGCATGTGGCAATTAAATTAAATTAGGGTGTGGTAAATTATAGGACAGATTCGAAGGTTATCATCCAGCGCACAAATTAAAAATATCACATGTATGCCTTTTTTTTTTTCTTTAGATTAATTTTCTTTTTAAAAAAAAAGTCTTACCACTTTCGAGCACAAAATTTATGACAATTTAATATTATTTCTGCTCTAATCTACTTGAAAAGTAACTTACTTTCTTGGGAAAATTTGATCGGTGAATAAACAGATGTGGCCGTGAGTTATCTTGAATTTTTTGAAGCTCTAACAAGTTCTTAAATATATGATTCTTATTAATAAAAGATTAAAAAAAATGTCATATTATACAATAAAATTGAAATTTTTTCTAATTTAAGGCTCTTAATTTTAGGTAAAATTTGGGGGTCCAACCGATTGTATGTGTCGACTATCTTCATGATTATCTCTGTGAATAAATGAGGATAAAGGAATGACTACAATTTTGACTTTTGTATATTTAAAAATAATAATGTTGATGGTGTTTTTAGGCACTATATAATTTATAGCAGCACGGTAGGGACAAAAGGGTAATTCCCTTCTTGATCAAAGTCATTAAATGCCGACCCGGTCACATGAGTATTATAAATAGTAAGAGACCGAGCACTTTCATCAGTAACCGACCACTTTGGATCAGCGACCGGCATTAATCAGATCGTAGAAGCATTCCCGATCCAAAGAACCATCATAACCGACCTCATGAAGACCGGCCATCCGGCGAGACGTGCTCCAGAAGATAAGAAATCATATTCCTACAGGATAAGATATTTAATTATCCTACTTCCATGGGGTAAAATTAATAAGTCAGCATCCTAATAGGATAAAGAAAGAAAAGATAGTTTTGATTAGGAATCCTTATGGGAAAAGAGAATTGTTTCAACTAGGAATCTTGTAGGAAAAGAAAATCATTTTAGACTGGGAATTCTTGTACAAAAAGGAGTCTGATTTCTTCACCATTATAAATAGGAGGGTAGAGTATGCATAAGGAACATGATAATCATCAGGATCATTGTAATTACACTTGTAAACCCAAGAGATATCGGAGAAGCATATCTCAGCAATAAAAGTATCATCCAGTTTGTGTCCGTGGACGTAGGTCGGATCCAAATCCACCGAACCACGTTAAATCTCCTTGATTGATTGGCGCATTATCTGTCTTCTGCTAAGTTTGTTTTTGGTTTCCCCCATAACCAAACAAATTCACTATTGAGGGAGGATTACCTCGGGAGTAATATTCCCATATTGCCCTGAGACCAAAATCCGCCGTCAACAGTTGGCGCCGTCTGTGGGGACCTAACAAAAAGCAGTTCACGTGATAAGACAATGGCAGAAGGCGGAAATCACCAGTCACCAGGGAGTTAACTACGAATTGGACGGAGAAGATAGAAGAAGATAGAGCAGATGAGGAGAGACAGTGAGGGAAAATCAAGCCTTTCTAAAAATCCATGATGGACCGACTGAAGAGAATGGAATGGATAAACAACGAGAAACTTGAAGCAGGAACCAGTCGGAGGAAAAGCGAAATAGCGGGAGGAAAAAGGGCAACGAATTCCAAAAAATGTAAGTAAAACATCTTCTGTCTTAAGCTGACATTTGATTATGCCTGTTTGTTATGACCCGCACAATGGTTTTGATGTTTATTTCCGGCTCGGGTCTGCTCTTGTACCGCCGAGGCCGATGCCTATTTCCGGCTCGGGTCTGCTCTAGTACTGCCGAGGCCGATGTCTATTTCCGGCTCGGGTCTGCTCTAGTACCGCCGAGGCCGATGCCTATTTCCGGCTCGGGTCTGCTCTAGTACATCCGAGGCCGATGCCTATTTCCGGCTCGGGTCTGCTCTTGTACCGCCGAGACCGATGTTTTCTTACGGCTCGGGGCTGGATTATGTTCCGCCGAAGCCACAGGATTACACAGCTCGGGTCGGGTTTTAGTCCCACCGAGTCATGCTCTTCTGGTCTGGGGATGGGACATTCCCCCAGAGCCATCTCTCTCAGCTCGGGGTCGGGTTTTAGTCCCACCGAGTCATGCTCTTCTGGTCTGGGGATGGGACATTCCCCCAGAGCCATCTCTCTCAGCTCGGGGTCGGGTTTTAGTCCCACCGAGTCATGCTCTTCTGGTCTGGGGATGGGACATTCCCCCAGAGCCATCTCTCTCAGCTCGGGGTCGGGTTTTAGTCCCACCGAGTCATGCTCTTCTGGTCTGGGGATGGGACATTCCCCCAGAGCCATCTCTCTCAGCTCGGGGTCGGGTTTTAGTCCCACCGAGTTATGCTCTTCTGGTCTGGGGATGAGACCTTCCCCCAGAGCCATCTTTCTTTCGGCTCGGGGCTGGATTTCGTTCCACCGAGTCCACTCGATGTAATGGATCCGTGGGAAAGCATAGCACGGGGAGAGACGATGCCCTCGTGACGATTGCTTGCTCCAGTGACACCGGACCTAAGGAGGAACATGCCCTTGGTATCCCGGACACTCTTTGATCCATTCATCATTTGGATCCGAGAGAGGCGCATCACGGGGAGGCGTTATGCCCCCGTAGCGTGCGCCTGCTCCAGCGCGGTAAGGAGGAGCCCTCGTGCAAAACGCAGGCTCCATAGTGACCCTGACGTACAGAGGAGGTGCCCTTACCATTCAAAACGCTCACCTGATCCAAATCCTGGTTCGCCAGGACGCTGAATTGAAAGATTCAGAATTGTGTTTTGGAGGCCTCAGACGGGACGCTGTTCTGAGACATCCGTGCTGTTATTTACTTTTTTAACGTTTTGCTTTGGGACAAGTGCTAAGTCACCCCCACCTTTTGATTTTATTTATTTGTTTTTTGTTTTTCACTGGTCTGGCAAGGGGACGCCCATGCCAGATTCGGTAGGGCTTCAAAGGTTGATTCACTTCCCTTCTGAATAAGTCCCAAGGAGTATTCGGCTCGGGGCTGGATTCGTTCCGCCGAGGCCACTTGGTTGATCGGCTCGGGGCTGGATTCGTTCCGCCGAGGCCTCTTGGTTAATCGGCTCGGGGCTGGATTCGTTCCGCCGAGGCCTCTTGGTTAATCGCTCGGGGCTGGATTCATTCCGCCGAGGCCTCTTGGTTAATCGGCTCGGGGCTGGATTCGTTCCGCCGAGGCCTCTCGGTTAATCAGCTCGGGTCTGCTCTTGTACCGCCGAGGTTGATGTTTTCGGCTCGGGGTCGGGTTACGTCCCACCGAGTCAGCTTCTTTGGACTGGGGATGTAACATTCCCCAGAGCCAAGTGTTTGTTTCAGCTCGGGGTCGGGTTACGTCCCACCGAGTCAGCTTCTTTGGACTGGGGATGTAACATTCCCCCAAGGCCAAGTCTTTCTTTCAGCTCGGGGTCGGGTCACGTCCCACCGAGTCAGCTTCTTTGGACTGGGGATGTAACATTCCCCCAGGGCCAAGTCTTTATTTCAGCTCGGGGTCGGGTGACTTCCCACCGAGTCTTCTTCTTTGGACTGGGGATGTGACATTCCCCCGGAGCCAAATGTTCTTCTCAGCTCGGGGCGGGCTACGTCCCACCGGGTCGATCGTCATTAGCATAAGGGCAAAGCATTTTCTCCACTGGTAGATATCGGGATCCTCGTTAACTGAGCACATGAAGGTGGCAGGAAGGACCAGATTTGCAGCCAAAACATTTTTCTCTGCGGCTCCTGGAGTGACCACCGACGGATTCATCGGCACACCATCTTTTTTTATAGTTCCCGGCATCAACTCGCAAACTCGTTGTTACCGAGAACTAGGGGATAGGTGTTGATGGTGTTTTTAGGCACTATATAATTTATAGCAGCACGGTAGGGACAAAAGGGTAATTCCCTTCTTGATCAAAGTCATTAAATGTCGACCCGGTCACATGAGTATTATAAATAGTAAGAGACCGAGCACTTTCATCAGTAACCGACCACTTTGGATCAGCGACCGGGCATTAATCAGATCGGCAGAAGCATTCCTGATCCAAAGAACCATCATGACCGACCTCATGAAGACCGGCCATCCGGCGAGACGTGCTCCAGAAGATAAGAAATCTTATTCCTACAGGATAAGATATTTAATTATCCTACTTCCATGGGGTAAAATTGATAAAGTCAACATCCTAATAGGATAAGGAGAGTAAAGATAGTTTTGATTAGGAATTCTTATGGGAAAAGAAGAATTGGGTCAACTATGAGTCATTTTAGGAAGAGAAAACCATCTTCAGGTGGGAATCCTTGTACTAAAATGAGTCTGTTTTCTTCACCATTATAAATAGGAGGGTAGAGTATACATAAGGGGGAGGAGCATCCAAAACATCAGAATGAAGATTATCAAGATCATTGTAATCACACTTGTAAGCTCAAGAGATATCAGAGAAGCATATCTCAGTAATAAAAGTATCATCCAGTTTGTGCCCGTGGACGTAGGTGGGATCAAAATCCACCGAACCACATTAAATCTCCTTGTCGATTGGCGTATTATCCATCTTTTGCTAAATTTGCTTTTGGTTCCCACATAACCAAACAAATTCACCGTTGAAGGAGGATTACCTCGGAGGTAATATTCCCATATTACCCTGAGACCAAAATCAGCCGTCAACACAAGTAATTTGAATTCTCATCGCTTTCTTCAAATTTAAATTTCTTAAAATAAACTTTAAAATTTAATTTGGTAAGTTTCATTACCTTCAAGCATGTAGCATATTAAAAATAAAATTCGAGATAATTTAATATCATTCATGCTCAATCTATATTATATTTGGAGAAGGTATTTTCAAAGTTGTCATTTTTTTTTTAAACAAAAATAAAAGAGTTAACAATACACTTTACTTTTGAAGGAAAAACATCATTCCACTGAACAAGACAAAGAAACCCTAAGGCTATTTTTGCAATCTCATAGGAAAAACCATTACAAAGTCTATGGATATGACGCAACGAATCACCACTTCGCTTTAACATCTTCTCCTTGATCTCATTAATGGTCCAGAAAATCTCTTTTATTGTGTCATTCCTGTTACAAACTAAGTCTACTACTTGTTTACAATCAGACTCAATAATCATTCTATTCATTCTAACCTCATCAGCCACTTGTAAACCAAAATTTACAGCTTCTGCTTCTGCTTCCTCCACATCTCCATCGGAGTTAATGCTCTTAACTGCAATTAGGATTACTTGACCCTCCTTGTCTCTGAATACGACACCTAAACCTGCTAGGTGGTTATGTCTGTCAATAGACGCATCTGTGTTCATCTTGACCCAACCTTCCGGTGGCGGTTCCCACTCTCTTCTAACTGTAGACCTTCTAAAGTTTTCAAAAAAATTTCCTTCATCTGCCGACCAACTACTACCCTCAGTCAAAATTTCTGCCCTCTGAACCACGCTTTCAGGAGCCGCTCGCTTATGTTCAAATAGGGAGTAATTTCGCGCTTGCCACACTGCCCAGCAAATCGCCATAAACAATTCCCTACCCTTCCGTCTCCATGTATGTCCATGTTGTGAAACACGCCAAACGCATCTCGACTTGGGGATTTCTTGATAGTTTCTGCGAATGGGGTAAGCCGCCAAACTTTCTTTGCAAAATTGCATTCAAAAAGTGCATGGAAAAATGTCTCAACCTGATCATTACACAGCAGGCATCTCGGTTCCTCCACAACCTTCTTCTTCCACAAATTTAGATTTGTTGGAGTAGGTTTTGAGCAACCCTCCACATAAAGATTTTAACCTTGGCTAGCAAGGCACTAGCCCAAATCAAACTCCAATGGTTCCCAACTTCACAACCACTGGTAGAAGCTTGATTTTTGCTTCTAAATGCAATCTGATAACCACTTTTAACTGAATATATTCCTCTCTTGTCATATAAATGTGCAATTTCAATTCTCATATATGTGCGTTATTCTAACCAATTTTTTAAAAATAAAATTTTAAGAATAATTTGATAAGTTTTTGAAAACAAAACATGGGTAAATTTTAGAGTCAAATCATTATAAATTTATATCTCAAAAATATTTTAACACGGTTAAAACTTAAAATGTGTGGGTTGTAATATATAATAACAAAAGTAAATAAGTAAGTAATAACAACATTGTTGTTCTGAAGGGGTGTAACTTAATGGAATAGAATTCAGGATATCCAAAACATCTTAATTGCAAATATCTTATAACAATAGTCATCCATGACAAGCACAATCAAGATTACTATGCCCAATTGAGCTCAAACAGGTAACCCAACAGCACGCAAAAGTATTAAGAGATGAAATTTATTTTTGCATTCAAATTTGTGTGATTGATGAGAAAATGAAAGAGGATTAGTTTGATTGAAATTTGAAAAGTCGTGTGATCAGGCAGTGATTGGTAGAGTGGTTTTGGTTATGGATTTTGCATTCAAATTTGTCCCATCCTGAATTAGATGTTTTGGGTATGGTTTCGTCGACTTGAGCATGACTTCAGTATGCAGCATGCATGCAAATCACAGAAGCCATCTTTCATAACACGTTATCAAAACGTGTGTGCTAACTGCCAAAACGTGTTGCACTGTAGCACACGTTTTGTCCCAATAAAAGGAGCCCCAAATCCCATTATAAATCACCCTAATTCCCAAAACATAGAGTTATATAGAGAGTAAAAAGTGTTTGAGAGGTTTTTTTGTAAAGCTTTGGTTTAAACTTTGTAATTCTTTTATTTGAGTAATAAAGAAGAGTTTTCTTCTCATTTCTCCTCTATAGTGATTGTTTATACCACAATAAGTGGTATCAGGAGATAAGGTTACACAGAGAGATCCCGAAACTCATAAACAGAGCTTCGGTTCGGAAAATTGGTTCTGATCAAAGTTTGTTAAAAATCAGTTTTGAGCATACCATCGGCTTTTTCACGACGAGATGAGCACGTTGGTATTTTCCGGTGATCAAACGGAGGTCCGAAGCCGCCGCACGCGTGAAGCATATGACACCACATGCGCCACACGCGCTGCTGAAACTTGAAGCCGCTAAGTCAGCTCCACGTCATCACCACGTCAGCCTTCACGCACAGTCAGCAGACTAGTCGGTAGCCACGTGTCACCCAATCAGCACCATGTGTCTGACACGTCATCACCATTGCCACATCAGTAAATTTTGGTAAATTTCAAAAAGGTCCCTATACTTTCTTGAATTTGCATTTTGGCTCATGAACTTTCAGAAATCACACTTTAACCCATATAACTTCTGAAATTTTATATTTTGGTCCCTGTGTCGGATTTTGACAAACGAAGTGTCATTTCCACCATTTTTTACCATTCCGGACTCAAGGTGAGCTACGTGTTTTGAAATTTTACTTTGAATTTTTATGATGGATGGGGACAACGGAAAAATGATTTTGTTAACCAGCACCAATTATTTCACATGTAGAGGAATGATGAAAGACCTTTTATATGTGAAGGACTATGCAGGATCGGTCTTTCTGGAGTAGAAATCAGAAGCAATTGGTGGAATAATCTTCACCAGAAAACATACAGTACCATTCTTCAGTGGATCGACGATAGTATAATGAACCATGCTAGTGAATATACTAATGCACATGTCTTATGGAGAAAGCTGGATGACCTTTTTCGAGCAAAGACTGACAACAACAAACTTCACTATATCAAGAAAATATTATGGTTGAAATACGATGAAGGTACATCTGTGGCGGACCATATCAATGATTTCATCAGCACCATAAAAGAATTATCTGGATTGGACATAAACTTTGATGATGAGTTAAATAGTTTAATACTTCTAAATACGTTACCAGAATCTTGGGAAATATTTAGATTTATTGTGATAAATTTAGCCTCAAATGGGAGAGTCACACTAGAGATGGCAAAAACCAGAATCTTCGAGGAAGAAAAGAGGACGATAATACAAGGGATGGCATCAGCCTCAACCTTGGAAGCTTTAATAACTGAGAATACTAACAGAAAAGGGAGGAGTAAAAGCCAAGGCCCAGGTAGATCAGACAAGAATCGAGATAAATCAAGAAAAAGAGATATAGAATGCTTCCATTGTAAAAAGAAAGGCCATATGAAGAGGGATTGCTACAAATTGAAGAACGAGCAGTACAGAGACAACAATAGAAGAGATAGTGACTCTAACTAAGAAAGAGTTGCTACTGCCACCACTGACACCACCTTCAAGAATTCCTCATTATCTACGAGGAAAATATTATGAATCTTGACAGCCACAAGACCAGTTGGGTGATAGATAGTGGCGTCTTCATACACGCCACATGTCGCAGAGACCTCTTTACACAACAGGTGACTATTGGGATGTATGCCCTAGAGCTGTATGTAATATAGATGGCTTTATTTGTTTTTGAAATAAAATGATGCATTATTCATTTATCAAAATATTTGTTTAATTTTCGCATATTATAAATTATATTAATTACCCTATATTACTTATGTGCCTTCAGACTTAGTGTATGAGTGTCATATACAAGAGGATTTAAGTCTGAAGTTAATAATATTAAATAGTCCATAGAGAGAAACAAAACGGATATTTTGTTTGTGGTTTATCTATAGCTGCGGTCCATTCTATATTTGTATGGCGACTTTGATCCGGGATCTCCATGTAAAGACATGAGAATGGAGGCACCTTGTATGATGTGATCATATAGAACTGGACCTAGATGGAAATGACATTCTTATAACATCCGTTAAACAATGAAAGTAATTTCGATCTACTAGATGATCATATATGGATTGATTTTCATCTTGAGTGTACTACGAACTCCTGCATGGCAGGCATGTCTTTTGATTTACAAAGATGAGATTGATGTAGCAGTCCTGATCAATAGCCACATACTTTGGGGGCATGGCCTGTTGTGTAGTTGGGAACGTTTTCATAGATATTGAGTTCACTCATTCTTGTGAGAAGTAGATGAGTATCTTTCTTAAGGGTTGATTCAATACTTGAACGGTTAAAGCGTCCAAGTCTTTCTATTACGAATAGAAAGATTGAAATTCATAATCGTTATGAATAAATCGTTCATTAGAGAATCAATGGTACTTAAGGTAAAAATAATTAGAGGGGTATAACAGACATTATGACCCGACTCTAATTACGAGATATCCGTGAAGAGTTAATCTATATGTAGTGACTATATCGATCGACACCGACTTGGTTCGGCTTAATATATCACCTGCAGCAACGAGAGTGCAACTTCGGGTTTTTAGTGGAATAACTCGGAGTTAGTAATTCAGAATATTTAATTAATAGCTTAATTAATATTTCGAGATTATTGGAGCTCCATTTGGTCCCGTGCTAGCTCGATATACTATAGCAGATTTAGTATAATTGGATAGTCCAATTATATACTTACAAAGGTATAAATATTATTAATATGATTAATAATATTATTATGTTATACTTGAAACATTATATTAAAAGTTAATATATGGTTTTATTAAATATATGATTTTTAAACACATATGATTAAATTATATTAGATATAATTAAATGAAAAAGGTTAAGATAGTAATTTATAAATTTGGGTTTTGGAAATTTTTGGATTTAATTTAGAAGTTACAATTTTTTAAATAGGCATTTAACCTTTTTATTTTGTAACATCTTTTCTATTAAGAAAAGTAAATATTGATGTTACAAAAAATTTTATTCACACACGTGCTTGGCCGAATTTTGGCTTGGAGGAAGAGGAAAGGTTTTGTTTTAATTTCTAAAATTAAACCCTAAGTATAAAAATGAAAATTGTTTTTCTTTTTGGAAGAAGCCTTTTATTTTAACTCTGGACTTCATCTTCTTCTTGTTAATTCTCTCTCAAAAGTTGAGACAAAACCAAAAAGAAAGAAAAAGAAAAAGAAAATAAAAATAAAATATCAAGTGTGTTTAAATCTCTAAATCGTTTAGGGATTATTTTGTGAGTCTTGCCTACACAAGTTTCCATTGGTAATGAGATATAGTTCGGAAGACTTTGTGGAGTCGAACAAATCTTCATCTTCATCTCTTTCTTGTTGCTCACGGTAATGAGCATTATTTTTGCTCATTGCCGCCCATTTACTTGGTGAAACAGAACTCAGTTTGGTTTCGTTATAATCCAATTTTTTTAGGGAACATTTTATGGTGACTTGGGGCTGTGTTGGGGCTGTTTTCAAGTGGAAATCAGAACCAAAACACAGTCGTTGTCCATGTATTTCAGAGGTTGTTTCTGTAGTGCGTTGGCTGCTGTTAGGGGTTGTTCGGGGACTGTTCCGGGGCTGTTTCTGTTGGGGTTTTGGGCGATGCGGTGCGGCGGAAGCAAGGTTCGGGCGAAATCGTATTTTAAAACTTTTTCAAAATACCAAATAAATTATTCAATATCTAATATGGATAATTTATTCATATTTCACATAAACCTATTTATTCAATATCAAATATTAACATAAATAAGGTTGAAAATTCGCGAAACTTTTACGAAAATCGCTTTTTCCGCAAAATGACGTAAAACGCTTTTTTGACCGAACCGACCACCCGACACTTATGGGGACTACCCAAGTTAGTCCCAATAGTATCAGGGCAATTCATGGGCTGCCCGAACAGTAACAGATTCACTGTTTCGATAGTCTTCACCTAGTTGGTCCTAAATCCACCAGATAACACCGTTTTTAGCCGTTTTCGCTTATTTCAACTCGAAAACACTTTTCAGCAAAAGTTCCAACACCCAAAATGCATCCAAAACATCCATAAGACAATAATTTTATCACAAAATCAGATTCATTTCCAGGTCTAATATAGAAAATGAAATTGCCCATTTTTCATGCTTCAAACCAATTTTATCACAAGATTAATCAAATTAATCTTACACTAAAGAAGTCCCACCACACATGAAGAACTTTAGAATAATTCTAGATTATTTTAGAGTGGTTCAACAACTCTAGAATAGCAACCAAATTATCTAACAACATATTAAACCTAAATTACAATAATCTAGTTCAATATACTTTCACACATGCATAAATCCTTCCAATCCACCATCCAACAACAAAAGCCCCAAATTTATCAAAGAAAGAAACCCTAGAATCAAACTAGAAAATCAAGAACAAGAAACAAGTTCCCAAAGCTCAAGGGAGTAGAAGATTACCTATAATCTCCAATTTTTTCCTAAGCTTTTCTTGATTTTTCTTTCTTTTCTCCATGATTTCTCCAAACTAAAAACTTGAGAGCTCTTTTATGGTGTTTTTCGGCCAAGGAAGTGATAAAATGAAGATGAAAATAATTCTCTCTCTCTTAAAATTGAATTGCCGTCATTTTGGGGTATTTTGGGGATTGTACAAATTTAATCGAATTAAATCAATATTAAGTTTTTTAGTGGCCAATCAAGTTGACACACTTTTAGCTTAATAAATTCATGTCATGTGTTCAAATAATAATTGGACAAATTTCATAATAATTATGGAAAATTTTTATTAATTAATCATTTAAATATTAACAATGAAATATTCAAATAATCAATTAATATAATTATTATTATATATGTATTTTTATTTACAATAAATAACAAATATATATATTTATGGTATGTGTCAAAATCTCATTTGATGAATAATTAATGTGTATCTAATCGTATTATGTATCAATATAAATACTCAATAATTACGATTGGACAAAATCCCCTAATGCATGTGATATCGTTTAACCGATTAAACGATCCGAATTAACTCACTTAATCCGGTAAAGTATTATGAATAATCTGTATTATTCATATCGAGTTGCCTAAGTGCTCAATGAGTACACTTCATATTGTGGGACTCTATAAGTTTAGGTTTATCCGTCACGAAATCTGATTTTATGTCCATAATCCACCCACTCATGGATTATGACGACCACAGATAATCTCGCCAAACTATACAAGTTGAGGTCATAACATACGTATAATCCTTCCATCACGGGCTATCCATATTATAACTGGGATATAGATAACAACATCAAATCTGTTCGGTATAATACAGTCGACTCTCAATTTACGATCTCTAAATAACACTCAAACTGGCATCCGAAGTTTTACCATGGTCATGGATTTACTAGATCGTAAACATGTGATGGATGCCTATGCCCTGTACACAGGACTGAAGGATCTTATCTTGATACACACAAGATATCATGAGCATAAGTCCACACCCAACGAACAGACAGAGGTCTGATCATGACTAGATCATTGACGTGACTACCATCGAAGTGTGGAGGATAACTTATATATCCACAGTGGTATCTCAAGTCGAATGACCACTATGCTCGCTCAACTCGAGAAGGTTCCTATTGACATTGGTGTATCATCTATTAGGAAACCTTCAGTGAGTCTTTCAGTGTCTTATCAAATAAACACCTACATGTCTATACAAGTCTCCCGAGACTCATGGTTCATTGGGATAAACCATCAGACCAAGACACGATATACGACATGTACTAGTCTCAACGGATTTTACTAACTGACCAGTGTTAGCAAATCTTGACCATGAACTTTATTTAAGAATATACAACTAATAATGCACTTCCCAATGTCAATTACAAATTACGTTGTAACTGCACACTATACTTTAAATCCTAAGGTCTTTGTCTAATATACACGTATTACTGAACCAGATTCAGTTTTGATCTAATCGTAATCAGATATCTAATTACAATTAGATAGAATAAGTGTATAAAAGACAAAGGTGCTACCACTAAAATTAGTAATATTATGGAAAATGGCATTGCTCGTATTCATGAATCGGACATAAATACGATCCAGATTGGCACTCCGAGCACCAACCCTAACAATTTCTCTCACTTGCTCTAGTGTCAAGCCATGGTATCCTATACACATCTCAAGTGTATTGTATACTCATGGCCCTCAAAAGCTCACCAGCACTCAAGAGATAGGCAACAACAAGTATGTCTGCTTTAACAAATCGAGTTTGTCCAACAAACCCAACCGTTTTTCTAAGCCAGGGTCATTCATATTTTGTAGAATCAAAATTCCACATCAATATGACTCAGATGTTATATTAGTAATTTGCTATAGCTACTAAGTTGTCTATGTATTTAGAGATCAAATCCAAATATTTTAAGACAACCGCAAGCACTTAACTAATATGAAAACTTCTAATATATGATGTCACTTTGCACCTTCATAAGCCAATACATCATAAGTTGCAACTGATTCCACTAGACTAGTAGAATCAACAGTGACACTCCCACTACATCTTTTCTGACTTTATATAACATAGACCATTTAATGTCATAATTAGAATATAAACTAATCTGACCTTATGGTTGCAGACTAAATTCTCCATGAATTTGAAACTTGTTCTTAATATCTCAAAGATCACAAAAAATATGTTTATAGATCCATCATATGGTCTACTCTATATCAATCTCTCTTCCGACGAAGGAATCATCCTTTACGAAAGATAAATACTATATACATAAATAATATGTTAACTATTAAAACAGTTATACTAATTGTCATACAGATAGTCAATACTAACTGTCATATAGATAATCAAATTGTGTTCTTTATTAGATCATATCTAATATGTGATTAATGGGAGTTTCTCACACGTCTCTCAGTTTTATA
Organism: Zanthoxylum bungeanum; assembly: GCA_019454045.1. NCBI lineage: Eukaryota > Viridiplantae > Streptophyta > Magnoliopsida > Sapindales > Rutaceae > Zanthoxylum > Zanthoxylum bungeanum. Next base: position 38,513 of record SKCR01033503.1, on the reverse strand, counting down.
TCATATATAAAACTTTATATCAGATATATCAGAGACTTCTCCCACTGCTTTTACGGAGAAAATAAGACTTAAGGATATATACTAGTAGAAAGAAATTTGTATGCTCCCACTGACCCTACTGACAAATAACGTATTCGCTATACTTCGACAAAACTAGACAATCTGACTAATATCTAAATCAGAGAACACGGATTTCCGAAAAACTCACACGAGTCTACAATAGGCTTCAAAAGCTAGTATATTAAACTGTGATCTTAGCAGAATATAAATTCTAGGGCCATTCTAGAATGAACTCTTCAAACCAAGAAATTGTAATAGATCTCTTATTCAAATAAACCATTCAAGAACACCATTTTACATTCTTTGGCCAAAATACAGTTTACTATCAACATTAACCAACAGATCTTTAATTGACCAATCAGTACGACAAAAGACAAGCTTCCTCAAAATCTACAATAGACTACTGAGTATAACCTACTCACTGTCATACAATAAAGGTCAAACATTTATCAAGCTCACTATGTTTTTGCTGCGCAAACAATTTTCACATTTTATGAACTATTCATAACGAAAGCTTAATCAAGTTCAAAACTTGATCGTAGTAAGCTATGAACAATCTTAGATCTATGGTTCAATTGTAAGTTTCAGAATCGATATCAAATATCATTCTCACTATAAGTTTTAGGATAATTTTATTTAATAAGAAAACATCAGAATCATTAAGTATAAGATACTTTATAAATGATTCTGACATACTATTGAACTTAAACGGAAGATGTCTAAGGGTTTTTCATCTTATTAATTATATAGTTACACTATTGTTTATCACTCTCACATATGACTTCACTAAGTCAAGTCCTTTCTACAATCGTCAACATCTGATGTTAATATACCAAGTAATAAAATAATTTTATTACTCTGTATCATAGAAAAGATATTCTATCAAATAAAATGGAATATTTCATTAAATATAATAAATGATAAACTTATCACTCGTACCTTCAAATAGAATACAATATTCCATTAAATAGAATAAATGATAAACCTATCACCCGTACCTCCGAGGTACAAGTATTTTCAATTATATAACTATTATATAAAAAAAAAGATTCAAACCTCAAACTTTTCAAGATTCGAATTTTCTACTATATATATCATATATGTAATTGTAGAAACAAATGAAACCTTAATTAAAGAGATGAATTATCGTTACCGGAGCATAACCCCAAGATTTTTGAAAAATAATTCGGTAACACTAAATATCAACGAATCAAATCATATAAGATTCAATAACTCCCACTGACCAATTCCATCATTATGGAATCGTGGAGGTTTAATACTGAGTAATAATCATATTCATTAAATAACTATATAACTAATTGCCTTAAATTCATGCGTTTGATCAAATCAAACATCTTCGAACAATTCAAAGACTCACAATGAATTTTATAGTGTTTAACACTTCAATTAAAATATCTTTGAACCATCAAGACGTTCAATATGTTTTCTATTAGAAACACGTAACTAAGTCATGACAATTCATCAACCGGGTTATGAAGCAAAGAAAACTTTACAAAGTAATTTCTAATTCATTAAAGTGTATACATCTAATGTATTAGTCTAATAAATATGTGGTCCAATGATGATCATTGGTTAAATGAAATTAAATTACAACTTGAATATAATATTCATTAAATGGATAAAGATATGTGGTGTGATCTCATATCAAATCATATTTTACCATACAAAACAAGTATCTAATGATTATGTGATAAAAACTCATAAAGCACGGTTCTCAGTTATTTACTCTACCAAATATTTTCCTAATGCTTATCTTTTATCAATGACACTACTAATCGTATTAAATTATGCAACAATTGTTTATACAGAACAAGTAACTATCCAATAGTCACAAATTCTGATATCAAATATCAAAACATTTATTAAATATTATTTTAATTAACTAGACGGGAGATCCGATATCCAATACCAACAGTTGTCGTATTGCGAGAATTGAAATTCTCTATACACAACTATACACATCTCCTTTATTGAGCTTTATAATTTACGTTCAATTATTCACAACAATTACAAATAATCGATTAGCAAACTGTGTCAGACACGTGACTTCTAAAAGTCACTAAAGCTAAAAAACGTCATTAAAAGATAAACAAACAATTAAGAGGTTTTCTTAATGCTAGTCAAGAATCTCGAGACATGTACTGATTCATGTCAATTCTTACTGCATAAGAAACAGTTCTAACTAGACTAATATCCTAAAGCAGATATATATTTAGATTATCTAACCATGACTTAGAAACTAAGTCACAAATCATCTTGATTTTTAAGAAAATCGGAACAACAGTTCCTGATGGTTTTAACTAATCTAACAATATATAAGTCTACTATGGGTGAGCATTATCGGATTCGGATCGGATCGGACCGAATCTGAATCCGATCCGATCCGATTAGTATTAGTTTATTTGATCCGATAAAGTTTGATAGCCTTATCAAACTCGATCTGATACGATCCGATAACTATCGAATCGGATCGGATTTGTTTGATCCGATTCGAATACTTAACGAATCGGATAAATCTGATTTGATAACGGATTCGAATCCGATAGAGAATCTGATTTGATAATGAATCCGATATTGGATTCGATTTGATAACGGATCCGATTTGATAAAATTGATTTGAATTTTAAGTTATCCGATCCGATTCGATAAAATTGTTATGAATTTACAAATTTTCAGATAAATTTTTTGAATCGAATCTGTTATCAAATCAGATTTGTTATCAAATTGAATCTACTGTCGGATTTATTATCAAATCGGATTCGGATTTGTTATCAAATCAGATAAAATCCGATTCAATCTGATAGTTATCAAATTTATCCGATCCGATCGGAAATTCGACAAATGAACCAAACACGATTCGATTCGATTCGATAGCCAAATCCGATCCGATTCGATGCCCACCCTAAATTCTATTGTCTTTCTAGAACATATTCTAGAACTACGTAACCATAAGTAAAGTCATAAAACTTATATATTCAAATAATATACTATACAATGGATTATAAGCTTAAATCTATAAATAATATAGAATAAAGGAAAAGGAAAGCAGTAAATTCTAAATTTTAAACTCAGTAGTGTTTCCCACTACTTTACATAATACTGTAATCCCCAACGGACAACGGGAATTCAATAATTAAATCGAATTCCATAGTGAGAGTAGGATCCCATGAATATATTTTGACTCACAGTTTTGGCACGATCTCACATACGTATATTCATTAGGTAGACAATCTTTTGTCAATCACTCACTAGTGACTCCTGGTTTTGGTCCTGACATTTTCTCGTTGTGACAACTTTGGCACGTTCACATGGAGGCGTATCAAGGCTACACTTGCTAATGACAAACTCAAGCTACCGACGTAGTCCTGATAGCTTTGACACATTCAGGATTTCCACTTTCACTTGAATTTGTCTAGTATCAATAGACAACCGGTATGGATAAAATTCTATCACCCTCACTGTTTTGGCACGATCTCGGATGCAGCCATAGAAAGTTACCCATAAATCGTATTGACAAGACGAACCAATAATATTTATCTAATACACGTTACTTTACAACCATATTTAAAAGCGGGGATTTTCCTACGGAAGCTATACTGTACATTCAATGCATAATTTTTAATCTAAATTATTTTCTAAACAATTCAACCCTACCTACAGAAAATAAAACTTCATTTAATAATTAAATTTCCTTTACATTTTCGTTAACAAAGAACTGAAAAGTAAAGAAACATATATAGATTCTGAGCATGTGCGAACTTCAAAATTGAATTATATATCAAATATCAAGCATAAATAATGTAATGGATGAAGTATCAGACCCGCTCTGATACCATTTTGTTGGGGTTTTGGGCGATGGGGCGCGACGGAAGCGCGGTTCGGGGGAAATCGTATTTTAAAACCTTTTCAAAATACCAAATAAATTATTAAATATCTAATATGAATAATTTATTTTAATATCTTATTTATGTTAATATCAAATATTAACATAAATAAGGTTGAAAACACGCGAAACTTTTACGAAAATCGTTTTTCCATAAATGATGCAAAACATATTTTTGACCGAACCGATCACCCGACACTTATGGGGACTATCCAGGTCAGCCCCAATAGTGTCAGGACAGTTCATGGGATGCCCGAACAGTGACGGATTCACTGTTTGGATAGTCTTCACCCGGTTGGCCTTAAATCCACATGGTAACGTCGTTTTAAGCCGTTTTCGCTTATTTCAACTCGGAAACACTTTCCGGTAAAAGTTAAAAAACCCAAAATGTATCCAAAACATTCATAAGACAATAATTTCATCACAAAATCAAATTCATTTCCAAGTCTAATACAGAAAATGAAATTTTCCATTTTCCATGCTTCAAACCAATTTTATCACAAGATTAATCAAATTAATCTTACACCAAATAAGTCCCACCACATATGAATAACTCTAGAACAATTATAGGTTATTTTAGAGTGGTTCAACAACTCTAGAATAGAAACCAAATTGTCTAACAACATATTGAACCTAAATTACAATAATCTAGTTCAATATATTTTCACACATGTATAAATCCTTCCAATCCACCATCCAACAACAAAAGCCCAAAATTTATCAAAGAAAGAAACCCTAGAATCAAACTAGAAAATCAAGAACAAGAAACAAGTTCCCAAAGCTCAAGGGAATATAATATTACCTTTAATCTCTAATTTTTTCCTAAGCTTTTCTTGATTTTTCTTTCTTTTCTCCATGATTTCTCCAAACCAAAAACTTGAGAGCTCTTTTATGGTATTTTTCGGCTAGGAAGTGATAAGATGAAGATGAAAATAATTCTCTCTCTTAAAATTGAATTGCCATCATTTTTAGGTATTTTGGGGATTTTACAAATTTAACCTAATTAAATCAATATTAAGCTTTTTAGTGGCCAATCAAGTTGACACACTTTTAGCTTAATAAATTTATTCCATGTGTTAATAATTGGAAAAATTTCATAACAATTATGGAAAAAATTTATTAATTAATCATTTAAATATTTAATAATGAAATATTCAAATAATCAATTAATATAATTATTATTATATATGTATTTTTATTTACAATAAATAACAAATATATATATATATATATATATATATTTATGGCATGTGTCAAAATCTCATTTGATGAATAATTAATGTATCTAATCGTATTATGTATCAAATACAAATACACAATAATTACGATTGGACAAAATCCCATAATGCATGTGATATCTTTTAACCGATTAAACGATCCGAATTAACTCACTTAATCTGGTGAAGTATTATGAATAATCCGTATTATTCATATTTTTTTTCCCAAGTGTTCAACGTACACTTCATATTGTGGGACTCTCTAAGTTTAGGTTTATCCATCACAAAATCCGATTTCGTGTCCATAATCCACCCACTCATGGATTATGGCGACCACGGATAATTTCGCTAAATTATACAAGTCGAGGTCATATCATATGTATAATCCTTCTGTCACGGGCTATCCGTATTATACCTGAGATATAGATAACCACGTCAAATCCGTTCGGTATAATATAGTCAACTTTCAATTTAGGATTTCTAAATAACACTCAGAATTGGCTTCCAAAGTTATACCACGGTCATGTATTTACTAGATTGTAAACACGTGCTGGATGTCTATGCCATGTACACAGGACTGACGGATCCTATCTTGATACTCACAGGATATCATGAGCATCAGTCCACACCCAATGAACATGCATAGGTTTGATCATGACTAGATCATTGACGTGACTACCATCAAAGTGTGGAGGATAACTCATATATTCACAGTGGTATCTCAAGTTGAATGACCACTATGCTCGCTCAACTCGAGAAAGTTCCTATTGAAGTTGATGTACCATCTATTAGGAAACCTTTAATGAGTTGTTCAATGTCTTATCAAATAAACACCTACATGTCTATACGAGTCTCCCGAGACTCATGATTCACTGGGATAAACCATCGGACCAAGTCACGATATACGACATGTACTGGTCTCAGCGGATTTTACTAATCGACCAATGTTAGTAAATCTTGACCAGGAACTTTATTTAAGGATATACAACTAATAATGCACTTCCCAATGTCAATTACAAATTATGTTGTAAATACACACTATACTTTAAATCCTATGGTCTTTGTCTAATATACACGTATCACTGAACCAGATTCAGTTTCTATCTAATCGTAATCAGATATCTAATCGTAATTAGATCGAATAAGTGTATAAAAGACAAGGATGCTACCACTAAAATTAATAATATTATGGAAAATGACGTTGCTCGTATTCATGAATCGGACATAAATACGATCCGGATTGGCACTCCGAGCACCAACTCTAACAATTTCGGGGCTGGAATTTTGTCTAAAACTGAAGCAAAATTTCAGTGGTGGTGGTAGTAGCATTCGGCCAGTTCAAGGGAAGGGCATAAAAAATTTTCAAGTCTGATCTGTGTGCCTTAACCGTTTCCGCTGAGTAAGGAAAGCATTTCCTACAGTTGGCATCGAGAGCAAGGTTGAAAAGTGTTCTTAACCCTTCTCCTTTTCATTTAAAGTTATTGTTTTTAATATATTTATATGAGTTATATATATTGATATGCATGTTTAGATAAGTAGTCACAAAATATATTCATGTGATGAATGAATTTTGCATTGGTCGTAAATTTTTTCGGCTCTTATTTTTATGTTGGTTTTATTTTTGGGATGTAAGGTCATAAGGCCATTATTTACAATTATTGTATTTAATTTTTTCAATGTAAAAAATTTCAATTATTGTAATTTGGAGCACCGAAGTCGCAAAAGGAGCCAACACCACCTTGGAGCGTATTTTGAAGACAAATGGATGCCTGGGTATTTTTGTGCTAATTAGATTATTATAGAAAAAATAAAAGCCCGGTCAATGCAAAATAATTTTTATGATTATATGTATATTTAATTCAAATTATTTGAATAACATGTCATATAGTTTAGGGTGCCTACTCTTGCATTTCACATGCCATAACATGTTTTAGATGCATTATCAATATAAACATGAAATATGATTTCACGTGATTTAAAGTATTTAAATTAGAATATGATATGTATGGGAAAAATAATTAATTGGTTTTTAAGGTTTAAAATTTGAATTATAATATATTGGGCTTAATAAGTGCATAATAAATTCCATTGGTATATAGGATGGAAACCCGTATATAAATTCCATAGCCGAATCATAATGGACGGTAATATGGTATGCACTCGTGATACAATTCCACATACCAGTGGATTTTATAACACACTAATATTAATTAAATAGTTTAATACAAATCTTGAACATTTTAGGATTCTAAATTCTTAAACCTATTAGTGTTCTAGTATTTTAAAAGGTTAAAATATAATAGGTTACTAATACCACTCTAATTAAATTAGTTTAATTGAGTAATTCTTTAATAGAGACTAATGAAAATTAGTGATATAAATTTTAAAAGTTAAAATTGGTTAGATCACTAATAGTGTACTGGTGTAAATAAGAGTTATGTTTTAACCGTCATAATTTATTCACACTAGTTAATTTAAAATATTAGATATTTTATAAATAGAAACCTTAAACTTAAAATAGTGAGTGGGATAGGGATATACGACAGTATATCCCGCGATTTCCGTTGTTAGTCCGAAAATGTGAGATTCAAAAGGCGTCTTGAGATGGCTTTGCTTTCGTCCCCCCACAGATGGTGTCCATTTTCGGTCAATATCAGGTTGAATTTCGAGAGGATGGGGATTCTAGATGTATCTTGTGAACTGACCTATCCTACGATGTCACTTCACTCGTTATGTCCAAGAATCCCAAAACGGCATGTCACACTCACAAAGGAATAATTATTGTTAATAAAATTCTTTGATCGATTCAAACTGTAGTTGTTTAATATAGGAATAAGAGTTATTCCCACATATATTAATCAATTGAGATTGTCTCGATCTATCATGCAAGTACTTGACCTACCCTACGACAACAATTACTTGTGTGATGATAGATCTCTGTAGCATAGTAATTCTCTTGTGTTTATAATTCGTTATTTATGGTTCATGCATCATGTTTAATTTTATGCCAAAATTGTTTTGATGAATTTAATATGCGATGAATGTATGTTAAATGCATGTTTATTTTATTTTTCATTCATGGTTTCTCCAATTATTTCCATACTCTCATATGATAAATTAACGAAAGAAAATTATGTTAAGTGGAAAAGTAACATGAACACTATCATGTTCTGCGAAGACTTAAAGTTTGTCTTGACGGAGGAGTGTCCCGAGTCGGCCAAAAATGCTGGCCAAGCTGTGTGCGATACCTATAAGAAATGGGTCGCAGCAAATGAGAAAGCTCGCTGCTACTTGCTAGTAGAGATGTCTGAGGTTTTTGCTGTAAAATATGAACATATGGATTCAGCATATCAGATGATGGAGTCATTGCAGGACATGATCGAGCAGCATTTGGAGCGTCAACGTCATGAGGCCATGGTCTCAGCGATGACTGTTATGATGAAGGATGAGACATCAGTCCGAGAGCACGCCTTGAGGATGTTGACCCATCTCAACACTGTTGAAACCCATAGAGCTCGTATTGACGAGTGTAGCCAGGTGACCATAATCATGGAAACTCTTTCGAAGAGTTTCCTACAGTTTAAAAGCAACTATATTATGAACAATCCCAACTGCTAAATGAGCTCACTCACTACGAGTCCATACTTGTGGATCCCCATAAGTCCAGTGTTGAGGCAAATATTGCCGAGTCTTCTAAATCTGCAAAGATGAAGAAGAATAGCACTGGAAGGCTAAGGCTAAGCCTATGAAGAAGAAGAACTAGAAAGGCTCCAATGATGTCAAGCTTAAAGGAAAATGTTTCCACTGCACCAAGAATGGACATTGGAAAAGGAATTGTTATAAATACATTGCTGAGCTGAAGGAGAAAAATGATACAGGTACATATGATTTACTCGTTATCAAAACTCTATTAGTAGAGGATGATAAATCCACTTGGATTGTTGATTATGGAGCCAATAACCATGTTTGTTCTTCTTTGTAGCAACTTGACTCATGGAGGGACCTTGCTGAAGGTAACTACACAATGAGGGTCGCGACATGGGATTCCATTTCAGCAAGAGCAATGAGAGTTTCTAGTTTAAATTTTACAAATAATAGTTATTTAAATTTGAACAATGTGTTATTCATTCATGGATTTCGTAGGAATTTGATTTATGTTCCTAAACTTTTGGATGATGGTTATTCAGTTTCTTTTAATAGCAATTTAGTTATTATTGGTAGAAATAGATTAACCATATGCACAGGAAACTCAGAAAATAACTTGTATGTGTTAAGACCGTTAACACATAAGTCAATGCTCAACGCTGAAATGTTTAAGGTTGAGAAACCTAAAACCAAACGGCAAAAAATTTCTCAAGATGACAAATATTTATGGTATCTTAGACTTGGTCATATCAATCTTGACCGGATAAACAGATTGATAAAGAACGGAGCCTTAAACCAGTTAAAGCTCGGAACTTTACCAGTCTGCGAATCTTGTTTATACTGAAAAATGACCAAGAGACCTTTTACTAGAAAAGGTATAAGAGTCAGTCAACTACTTGAGGTAATACATTCGAACATTTGTGGACCGATGAATGTAAGAGCCCGAGGTGGTTATGAATACTTCGTCACATTTATTGACGATTATTCCAGATATGGGTATGTTTACCTAATGCAGCATAAGTCAGATACATTGAAAAGTTCAAAGAGTATCGTGTTAAGGTTGAGAACCAGTTGGGTAAAATAATCAAAACTCTACGATCAGATCGTGGAGGAGAATACTTGGACAAAGATTTCGAGGAATTCTTAGTTGAGCATGAGATAGTATCCCAGCTCACCGCACTTGGAACATCACAACAAAATGGTGTTGCAGAGAGGAGAAATAGGACCCTACTAGACATGATGAGATCTATGTTTAGTTATACCTTACTACCTAGTTTGTTCTGGGGATATGCACTGTAAATTGCAATGCATATCTTTAATGTAGTTTCATCTAAGTCTATTCTTAAGACTCTATTAGAGTTGTGGAATGGTTATAAAACTAGTTTATGACATTTCCACATATGGGGTTGTCCAGCACATGTGCTGAAGAATAAGACTACAAAGTTGGAGCCACGTTCTCAGGTGTGCCTATTTGTAGGCTATCATAAGGAGACTATGGATGGATTCTTCTATAATCCTGATGATAACAAAGTGTTTATATCGACAAATGCTATGTTTCTAAAGGAGGCCTAGATGGGGGAGTTCAAGCCTCGAAGTAAAGTGTGACTTGATGAGTTATTTATTTGTTCGACCGGCACACCATCGTCAACGACAGTTGATAAATATACAGAACCTTCAATATCTGAGCGTCAGATGTAAATTAGTCAGAATAATCTACCACCTAGACACAGTGGGAGGGTTGTACAACAACCTGATTTCTACCTTGGGCTTGGAGAGGCACAAGTTGTCGCATCCAGTGATGCTATAGATGATCCATTGAACTATCGTAGAGCAATGGATGATTCTAAAAAAGTGGAATGACTCAAAGCCATGAATATAGAGATGGAGTCCATGTACTCCAACTCAGTATGGGAACTTGTAGACCAACCTGATGGGGTGAAACCCATAGGTTGTAAATGGATCTACAAGAGGAAGAGGGCATAAGATGGGAAGGTACAATCCTTCAAGGCTAAGCTAGTGGCCAAGGGTTATACCCAGAAAGAGGGATTTGACTATGAGGAAACTTTCTCACCAGTAGCCATGCTCAAATTAATCCGCACTCTTCTATCCATTGCAGCATATTATGACTATGAAATTTGGTATATGGACGTCAAGAATGCATTATTGAATGACAATCTTGATGAGAGTATATATATGGTATAACCATAGTGGTTCATAACCTAAGGTCAAGAGCAAAAGGTTTGCAAGCTGCAAAAGTCCATTTATGGACTTAACAAGACGTCTCGATCTTGGAATATAATATTTGATACCACGATCAAGTCTTATGAATTTAAGCAGAATGTTGATGAGCCTTATGTATACAATCGCGTCATTGACAGGAATATGGTTTTTCTTATTTTATACGTCGATGATATTTTACTCATTGGAAATGATGTAAATATATTATCGGACGTGAAAATATGGCTAGCTAACCAATTCCAAATGAAAGATTTGAGAGTTGCCAATTATGTTATTGGGATTCAGATACTTCGGGATCGCAAGAAATGACTGTTAGCTATGTCTCAGACTTCCTATATCGACAAGATCATTGTGCGATTTGGGATGCAGAATTCCAAGAAAGGCAATTTTCCTTATCGGCATGTAATTCATTTGTCAAAGGAAAAGTCTCATAAGACACCTCAAGATGTTAAGGAAATGGGACATATCTTATATGCCTCAGCAATTGGTAGTCTCGTGTATGCTCTAGTGCAAGTGGGAGATTATTGGGATGTATCCCCTAGAGCTGCATGTAATGTAGACGGCTTTATTTATTTTTGAAATAAAATGGTGAATTATTCATTTATCAAAATATTTTTTTTTAATTTTCACATATTATAAATTATCTCGATTACCCTATATTACTTATATGCCTTAGACTTAGTGTATGAGTGTCATACACAAGAGGATTTAAGTCTAAAGTTAGTAATCTTAAATAATCCATAGAGAGCAAACAAAACGGGTAATTTGTTTGTGCTTTATCTATAGCTGCGGTTCATTCTATATTTGTATGGCGACTTTGAACCGGGATCGTTCATGTAGAGACATGATAATGAAGGCACCTTGTATGATATGATCATATAGGACTGGACCCATATGGAAATGACATTCTTATAACATCCGTTAAACAAAGAGAGTCATGTCGATCTATTAGATGGTCATATATGGATTGATCTTAATCCTGAGTGTACTACGAACTTCTGCATGGCAGGCTATGTCATTTGATTTACAAAGGTGAGGTTGGTGTAGCAGTCTCGACCAATAGCTACTTAATTTGGGGGCATGGTCTGTTGTGTAGCTGAGAACATTTTACATAGATATGAAGTTCACTCATTCTTGTGAGAAGTAGAGGAGTATCTTTCTTAAGGGTTGATCTGGTACTTGAACGGTTAGAGCGTTCAAGTCTTTCTATTACAAATAGAAAGATTAAAATTCATAATCGTTATGAATATATCGTTCATTAGAGAATAAATGGTATTTAAAGTAAAAATAATTAGAGGGATATAATAGATATTATTACCAACTCTGATTACGAGATACTCATGAAGGGTTAATATATATATAGTGACTATATCAACGAACACCGACTTAGTTCGGCTTAATATATCATCTGCGGTAACGAGAGTGCAACTTCAAGTTTTTAGTGGAATAACCCGGAGTTAATAATTTGGAATATTTAATTAAGAGCTTAATTAATATTTCGAGATTATTGAAGCTCGGAACCGTAAGTCTATTTGGTCCCCGTACTAGTTCGATATACTATAGGAGATTTAGTATAATTGAATAGTCCAATTATATACTCACAAAGTTATAAATATTATTAATATGATTAATAATATAATTATGTCACACTTGAAACATTATATTAAAAATTAATATATGGTTTTATTAAATATATGATATTTAGACACATGTGATTTAATTATATTAGATATAATTAAATAAAAGGTTTAAGATAGTAATTTCTAAATTTGGATTTTGGAAACCTTTGGATTTTATTAAGAAGTTACAATTTTTTGAATAGGCATTTAATCTTTTGTTTTGTAGTATATTTTCTATTAAGGATAGTAAATACTGATGTTACAAAATTTTTATTCACACATGTGCTTGGCCGAGTTTTGGCTTGGAGGAAGAGGAAGAGTTTTGTTTTATTTTGTAAAATTAAACCCTAAGTATAAAAAGGAAAATTATTTTTCTTTTTGGAAGAAGCATTTCATTCTAACCCTAGCCTCCATATTCTTCTTGTTTATTCTCTCTCAAAAGTTGAGACAAAACCAAAAAGAAAGAAAACGAAGAAATCTTTATCTTTATCTTTTTCTTGTTGTTCACAGCAGTGAGCATTATTTTTGCTTATTACCGCCCCTTTACTTGGTGAAACGGAACTCAATTTGGTTTCGTTTTAATCCAGTATTTTTGGGGAACATTTTATGGCGTCTTGGGGCTATGTTGGGACTATTTTCAAGTGAAAAATCAGAACCAAAACACAACCGCTATCTGCGCATTTTAGGGGTTGTTTCAGTAGTATATTAGGCGCGAATCGAGTCCCAAACAGTCAAGTTTTCATTCCACTGCTTGGGACTGTTCTGGGGCTGAAAATTTATCTGAAAACTAAAGCAAAATTTCAGTGGTGGTGGCAATAGCATTCGGTCAGTTCAAGGGAAGGGCATAAAAATTTTTCAAGTCCGATCAATGTATCTTTACCATTTCCACTGCACAAGGAAAGCATTTCCTATGGTGACTATGGTGTTGTAAGGATGGGGAATGACGATCAGTCCAAATGCGTCAGTATTGGAGATATCTACCTTGAAACAGACAACGGAACAAGGCTAGTGTTGAAGGGAGTCAAGCACATCCCATATATCTAGTTAAACCTGATCTCAACAGGCAAGCTGGATGATGAAGGCTTCTGCAGCACCTTTAGTGATGACACATGGAAGCTACTAAAGGATCAATGGTGATTTTACGAGGTAAGAAAGATTCAATACTGTATTTGATGCACGCTAAATGTTCCAATAGTAGCGTAAATATAGTCAACAATGATGAGGCCACCGAGCTATGACATAAAAAACTCAGTTATATGAGTTAACATGGATGGAAGCACTATGATGATGGAATAATCTTCCCGGGTTGAAGAACTCACACTTACAAAAGTGTGAACACTGTATGACTGGAAATCAGAATATGGTGTCCTTTCAGAGCTCCCCACTGAACGAAAATCGGAGGTACTTGATCTCATATATTAAGATGTATGTGGTCTGATGCAGATAAAAACACTTGGTGAGTCACTTTATTTTGTGACATTTATAGATGATCATTCAAGGAAGATATGGTATACACCTTAAAGACGAAAGATCAAGTATTGATAGTGTCACAAAGTTTCATGCCTTGGTAAAGAGAGAAACCGGTAAGAAACTGAAATGTATCAGAACAGAATGGTGGAGAGTACAGAGGTCCGTTTGATCAGTACTGCAAGATGCAAGGAATCTGACATCAAACGACACCTCCCAAGACAGCTCAACCGAATGGCCTAGCTAAGAGGATGAACAAAACCTTGTGTGAAAGGGACAAAAGCTTGCTCTCACAAGCCAAAATACCGAAGATATTTTTGGGGGAGTCACTCATCATAACTGTACATGTTTTGAACATATCCCCAACAGTCACACTAAAAGATAATATTCATAATCAAGTCTGGATAGGTAAAGAAGTGTCATATGAATAATTACATGTCTTTGGGTGCAAAGCTTTTGTACACATCCCAAAGGACGAGAGATCTAAACTTGATGTAAAGAAGCGACAGTGTGTCTTTATTGGCTATAGTCTGGATGATTTTAGCTACAAACTATATGATCCTGTTGAGAAGAAGATTCTCAGAAGCTGAGATGTTATCTTCGTTGAAGATCAGACTATAGAAGATATCAGAAAAAAGCAAAAGATAATGCCTCAATAATACAGAAATGTTGATGTGAATCCATAATCTCATATATATGTGCTAGTACATATTGAAGATGAGGTTCCCAATCATGAGGGTACATGTGTTGAAGCTCTCAGAGATGATGATCATGATCAACCACCAGTACCATAAGCTACACCAATAGTTTCACAGAGAAGGTCTGACATAGAAAGGCGACCTTCAATAAAATACTTTGCATATGAGTATGTGCTGCTTACTGACGGGAGAGAACCCGAGAGCTACAAGGAGGCTATGGAAACAGAGAACAATGAAAAGTGGGAGGAAGCTATGCAAGATGAGATGAAGTCTTTGCATGACAATTACACTTTCGAGTTGGTGAAATTGCCAAAAGGCAAACGGGTTTTGAAGAAAAAAATAGGTGTACAGAGTGAAGCAACAAGAACACACTTCGCAACCCCGGTACAAAGCCATACTAGTTGTCAATGGATTCAATCAGAGGAAATACATTGACTTTGATGAAATTTTCTCTCAAGTTGTGAAGATGTCATCCATCAGAGTGGAACTCAGCTTAGCAGCAAGCCTTGATTTGGAGATTGAGCAGATGGATGTCAATACTGCATTTCTTAATGAGGATCTGGAAGAAGAAATTTATATGGAGCAACCAGAAGGTTTCAGAGTCAAAGGAAAAGATGACCATGTGTGCAGACTTAGGAAAAGCTTATATGATTTGAAACATACACCGAGACAGTGGTACATGAAGTTTGAGTTAGTTATGGGGAGCAAGGATACAAGAAGACTACTTCATACCATTGTGTTTTCGTTCAGAAATTTTCTAACGATGACTTTATCATCTTACTGTTGTATGTAGATGATATGTTGATAGTTAGCCGGAATCAAACGAGGATTGACGATTTGAAGCAGCAATTGAGTAAGTCTTTTGAGATGAAAGACTTGGGGCCACCAAAATAGATTATTGGCATCAGGATCGGTCGTGATCGAAAAGACAAGAAATTATACTTGTCACATGAGGAGTACATCGAGAAGGTACTTCAGAGATTTCAGATGGACAAGGCTAAAGCGGTTAGCATTCTTCTTGTTACCCACTTTAGATTGAGTACAAATCAGAGTCCATCTACTGAGACAGAGATGAAAGAAATGAAATAAGTTCCATACACCTCAGTAGTGGGAAGTCTCATGTATGTCATGGTGTGCACAAGGCCAGACCTAGCACACACAGTTGGATTGGTCAGTCGATTTATGTCAAATCCAGGAATAGAATACTGGAATACCATCAAATGGATAATGCAGTATCTTCGAGGCACATCCAAAATGAGACTATGTTTTGGAAGCAATAAGCCAGTGTTAATGGGCTTCACCGATTCAGATATGCCAGGTGATGTGGATACCCGCAAGTTTACTTCGAGGTATCTGATTACTCTCTCATGGGGAGTTGTGGCATGGCAGTCAATGTTGTAGAGATGTATTGCACTCTCTACAACTAAGGCAGAATTCATTGCAGTAATAGAAGCTTGCAAGGAATTAAAGTGGATGAAGATATTTATCCAGGAATTGGGTTTCAAGTAGGAGAAGTACATTTTGTACTGTGATAGCCAGAGTGTTATATACCTTGGTAAAAATTCTACTTTTCACTCGAGGTCAAAACATATCGATGTGAGATATCACTGGATACGGGACGTCCTGAGTTCAAAGCTGTTAGAACTCAGAAAGATTCACACTGATGACAATGGTGCCGATATTCACAAAAGTTTTATCGAATGAGAAGCTTGAAATCTATCGTGCTATAGCCGGGATGACAAAACTCTCAATGTAGTCAAAGTAGAGAGAAACAGAGAACTATGATTGGCTTGATCCCAACTCAGGGTACGTAGGCAGTCATATAGATGCAGCTAGGGTGGATCATTTTGAGGATCCGATTTGGGTGATTGATAGTTGGCTTAGATTTTAGGGTAAATCTTCACTGATTGGGAGATTTGTTGACTTCAGCATGACTTCGGCATGAAGAATGCATGCAAATCATAGAAGCCAGTGCATGCATCACAGAAGCCATCTTTCATAACACGTTGCCAAAATATGTGTGCCAACTGCCAAAACTTGTGACACTATATCACACATTTTGGCTCTATAAAAGGAGCCCCAAATCCCATTGTAAATCATCCCAAATCCCAAAACAGAGAGTTATATAGAGAGTAAAGAGTGTTTGAGAGGTTTTTTTTGTAAAGCTTTGGTTTAAGCTTTGTAATTCTTTTATTTGAGTAATAAAGAAGAGTTTTCCTCTCATTTCTACTCTATAATGATTGTTTATATCACAACATGTTTTTTTCCTTACTGTTGAAGGGAAGGTAGGAAATAGTGGGTATTTCTTAATCTTGTTTTTTCTTAATTTCTATTTTAATCGTTAAAATTTGTGTGCAAAGGTCTTGTGGACTTTTCAGGCAAAACCATTAACACAATCAGCTTTTGTTACCGTTAAAGGTGAAAATCAAAATATTTTTAACAATATTAAGTAACGTTATTTAAGCTTTCGAGTAGTTTCGTGTTGGGATTTATATCTTAGAGTTTCAAGTATCACGTAAACGGGTTATCAATAAATATCATGTTATTCATTGAATTATTTGCATATTATAAAACGTCATAATATTTATGATTACTCAGGTAGTCTCAAACTTAATGTATGTGTGTCATATAAAACAATATTTAAGTCTGAGATCAGTAATATAAAATAATAAGTAGAAAGCAAACAAATCTGAGTATTTTGTGTATGTTTTATCTACAACTATAATCCATTATATAGATATATGATGACCTTAATCCGGGATCGTTCATGTGGCAAAATGAGAATGGAGACACCTTATATGACGTGATCATATAGGATCGAACCCATATGTAAATGAATTTTTTCTAATATCCATTCGACAAATAAATTCATATATGTTCACTAGATGATCATATATGGGTTGATCTCAATCGTAAGTGTACTATGAACTCTTGTATACGAGGGTATGTCCTTTAATTTATAAGGATGATATTGGTTTAGAATTCTCGGTCAATAACTTCGTACTTTAGGGGCATAATTTGATGTGAAACTGAGAACATTTCATTCTCTCTTACGAGAGGGAGATAAGTATCTTCTTTAAGGGCCGATTCAATATTTGAATGATTAGATCGTGTAAACCTTTCTATTACGAATATAAAAATTAAATTTATAATAGTTATAAATAAATTGTTGATTAAAGAATAAATGGTACTTAAAATTCAGGCGTTTTAACCAAGGCCTCATTTGATGCATGGAAGCCCGTTGGGAACTTGTGCTTTTGTCGACCTGGACTGTTAGAATAGCTAATTCAATACCGCAGTCACTTACGTTTCAAACCTTCCATGGATGAACTTCTTTTCAATTAGTTCATGGCTGGTTGTTTTAAAAAAAAAAAAAATAAATAAAAAATAAAAAATTCTCAAATAGATGGAGCTTGTCAGTTTTGAAAATTAGTTAATGAAGTCGTACAGTAGAAGGAGAAGAACTTTCCAATACATTTTCTTGTGGCATTGAGCATGAGCTCCCACTCTACGACCTATAGTAGTAGTCGTCTATAGAATGCAAAAGCATGCTTTCTGAGTTCTCACTTCTCAATCCTTATTTCCTCGCTATATATAGAATTAATTATCGATTTTCCATGATAAAATTAATTATCTGCTTCTCCCATAGTATAGTGGTGGTGCCTTCGCAAAAGGTCCACCACCATAGCTCCGTTGTATAAATCATGAATGTGTAGATGTCAAATCAAACAATGCAAATTAAAACAAGCAAGTTTATTCTTAAAATTAAATGAACCACTTGTTTAGCAAGTGCATGGCTGGTATATATAGCTCAATATAACCATTTGTGAAGGTAAGGTATGTTTAAAGCACAACATTCAACGTTAAAATAACCATGTCTTAAAACGTTCAATACAAAAAGAAAAAGAAAATAAAAACACGAAGACAGTTAATTAAAAGCTCTTACTCCGACTAACCAGGTAATTGTCTCATCATTAGGATTAGGTTTAGGTGAGTGCAGCATAATCTCATTTTGGGTGAGCATAAGTTTCACCATTAGCCACAGCAGCCTGTGATGAGCCTGCAATATTATTGGATGCATCCTTGAAGTAACCTTCTACGCTACCAGCTGGTCCAAAAAACCCATGTCCCATATGAAATGCTGGCGCCGCAAATGCAGCAACACCCACTGTGCGAAACTCAGCCGGTCTCTTCACCAAGGGTTCACCTCTGATCGAGCCGCGGTCGCCTTCCATTTCACGGTAGCGGTGAAGGTAAATAGTGAGTGGTTCAATGTAATCATCGAAGCCCAGTTTGCTCATAGCCCAAAGCACGTCTTCAGCAGTAATGGTCTTGCGTTGCTCACGTTGGCAACGCTCGTTGGCTTCCCCTGTTATGAAGCTGATGTATTCGGAGACGCATTCTTGAATTGTTTCCTTGGCATCATCTGAGATTTTTGCATGTGGAGGAAGGATCTTGCGCATGATTCTTATCACGTTAGCAATTGGCATAAACGGTCTTGTTCCCTCACTGTGCATTCATTCATGTCATCACAAGCTGTGTGGTTATTGTTAACATTAATAATATTATTGTTGGTTTGAATATCAATCTCAGCTCGAAACTTCCGGCCTGGGGACAAATTAATTAAAAAGAAAAAAGAAAAAAAGAGAGACCATTAAACAATAACATACACCTACCTATAATGAAATTCATCTATTTGTGAAAATCAATTTGCCTTGGCTTGCTGTTGTTGAATATATTAGTGAGAGAAGATGAGGAACCGGGTCGGGGTGGGTGGTTTTTCATTATTTATTTTTTCCGCGTAATTAATAAATATATAAACAAAAATAACAAAATATCTCAATTGCAATGTGACTCACAGAAAAGAAGACAAAACAAAACTGGCATGGCATCAGCCAGATTTTGTTCTCTTGTGTTAAAAGCACATGAGAGCTTCGAGAGAAGGTGCTAGTCTACTTGCTTGCTCCGACTATTATTACCAGTTCGGTCTGAAATCCTCGAGTAATAATAATAATATTACATTAAGAAACAGTAGAAGAAAAATTAATTAATTATTAACTGATTCATTAAGGCTTTCATGCAATAAGGAGCTTGGAAAAGTGTACTCGGATCTTTAGACACGCGTTAAAGATGAACTTGCTGAAAGTCATATATAACTAAGAAGTTTTAATTAAAGCTAGTTAGCCTATCCAATAAATTAAAAAATTTCCTAAAATGGATCATTAACAAGGTCTATAATGCACTCATTACCATTTTCAGGCCAATTTAGGACAGAAAGTCCATGTAAAGTGGGTAATGATGTCAGAAAATGCATGGATGCCACTTGTTTTATGAGAAGTCATATGTTACATGCAAGAAGCATGCCACTTGCACGCATTCCTCTGTCAAGTGTTTACAAGATTTCATCACCCATTTCCCTTCCATCATATCTTTGAGCACATGCGAGAGCTTCCACTCATCTCAGATTGCGTTAACAGATTAAAGAAGATAAATAAAAGAATATATCAACAAAGACAACTGATAAGAAAGAAGCTTAATTAGAGAATGTGTATGTCTGGCATGTTACTATAGAAAAATGTCAAGCAAGTAAACGAGAAAGCGCATCAATTTTTTTTCCCAGGAATATTATATGTGCATGTTACTCTAAAAAACATGCTAGTTATCCAAAATAGAAGGTGTTAAAATAAGAATTTTATACCAGACATTGTAGTGTATTTTGTCTCGAAGGAGAACGCACCTGACAATGAACTACCAGATTGAGATGGATGTGGCATTATCAAGAATTTTGCATTTTCATGGCTATGAACTACCAGATACCAAAGATTGATATATAGACAAAACTTGGGTAATTACAGAAATTAACATGAAAATGAACTGTTTTGAAATTCATTTGCATGCAAGAGAAGGCCTCGAAATTCCTCAAAAAAAAAAAAAAAAGGCTTGAAAAAGGTATTACACTATTTCAAATACATTACCTGCAGGGCTTGTGTTGGGTATCTGGCGGTAGCCATGGAAACCGCCACTTTCCATCTCTCCTACTCTTAGTGTGCTGCTACTTTCACCAGCTTCTTCGTCAAGAATTACACTGTTGAAAGAAATAAAAATGGATTTTTTGGAATTGAATGAGAGCCACAGCCACAGAGTGGGCAACAGTAGAAATATATAGTAGACAACTAATGGAAGCACGTGGCAAGTGAGGGCGATGTGAACGAGGAGATTTGCAAATTGTGGTAATTGCTTATTGCTTGCTGTGTTGCCTGTTGATACATCGTATTTAGATATGATAAAACGAATCAACAAATCAAATTCGTGATGAATTTTAAATGAATCGAATTGTGATGCACTAAATTCGAATTCGATTTGTTTATTAAACGAATCCTTATATTATGATTCGGATTCGATTCGTTTAATAAATAAATATTTGTATTCGATTCGTTTATTTGTTTATATAAATCAAACGAATCGAATCGAATCGAATTTATTATTCGTTAACTATTCACATCTGATTTGTTTATCATCCGATTCGTTTATATAAATTAAACGAATCGAATTTTGCATTTGTTTAATAATCGAATATTCGTATTCGATTCGTTTAATCAAAATAAAATACAAAATCTAAACATTCATTTCATACCATATTTATAGCATTTCATTGTTATACTCTTAAAATCCTTACAACTAAGGGTGTTCATAGGGTCGGGTCGCGGGCCGACCCGACCCGCGCGAAGTCCAAAAAAAATGCAAATTTTCAACCCGACCCGACCCGACCCTATAGTATTTATATTATTTTTGTAAAAATTTATTATTTTTCTGAAAATTTTATTATTATTTTTAAAGTTTTTACTTTTATTTCATTTGTTTATTCTTTTTATTGTATTAAAATTTTTATATTTATGATAATTTTTTAGACATAAAAATAACAAATATTTGTATTTCAAAATAATTAATTCATTAAAAAATTATTTTTTTCCGCCGACTCGACGACCCAACCCCAATTAAGTTCCACATTCGCGTGACCTGACTCGCGACCCAAACATCTCATGACCCACCTGTTCGGGTCTTATAAAATTTCAAAAAACCCGACCCGACCCGACCCGACTCGTGAACACCCTACTTACAACAATAAGAAGCTCCAAATTTCAAATTACAAATCAGTTACATAATAATATTCCTAAAATCTTTAAAACACATTTTGACCAAAATCTCGAATAGAGTTGAAACGGTAAAGTCAAACTTCTTTATCATTATCATGTGGGAAAAAAATCCTACAAATAAAATAAAATTATATTATTGAGTTAATTTTTTAAAAAAAATATTTTTGAAAAATTTAGAGTTAAGAGAAAGAATTTTACCGTCACTTCTACATAATCACTAGGACTAATGCCACTCTCTGCTGATAGAATGATCTACTGTGTACGCCATATCACTTTCATTGGTATCCATTTCCCTGTAAATAATATTAATAATCACATCAAAAAGAGTTTTAAGTGTTTGAAAACACATGGAAATGTATATGTTGGGACAGTTGTGGAACCCCTAGGGTCGGATCGGTGTCCCGCGCAGCGGAAATGGGTCTAACCCATGGATGTCAAGTATGAGTGTAATTTTAAATTATTTAATGAAATACTATATTCCATTAAGAGTATATAGGAAAAAACCGGGACTGAATCGGAGTCCGGAAGCTACAGAACGAAGCAAAACAAAGTTATCGTGCGCAGTGCGAGCGCATAACATCAATTCACTTTAATTTTTTTTTTCCGATTCCTTCAGCTTATTGTAGACACTTGCATTTTTGTATGAAAGCCCGATGATGAGCCTCGGTCGGAGGCACTACTCGATAAGTTACGGAAGCTGCGGGAAACGGACGTCGGAAGGGAAATAAGTATATCCTCAGATTTAATTCGCATGTTCACTGCATGTGCGTTCGTCCAGCGTTCGGAAACGCGTTCGAATGGTAACAATATTGTGAGCGTTCGTGTAGTGTCCGAAAAAGCGTTCGAACGATCATCGATATTTCTGTTTTACTGTTAGCCACACACCCAAGCCCAAAGAACCAAGCCCACCAAATCCCATCCAAGAATATTCCACACATAAATCAAATCCAATTAAAATCAAAATAATACCATTCCTAGTTAAACAAAATCACATTCCTAATTACCAAGATTTAAATCCAATCTAAATTAATCACCTACCAATTAAAGATATTCTCCACCAAAAATACAAAGATCACACTTCCTAAATAATTAAATTAAATACACCTCATATTTACTTGATTTCATTCTATTTTTTAAGCCATGCACACAAAGGAAACCCTAGGCTCATCAATATAAAAAGAGACCTAACCCAAACCTTATTCTTCTTAGCTTACCTCTCTCTAAAAAGCACATACAAGACACTCCCCCTCTCTCTCCTTCACAGACTCTCTCTCAAAATCGTGAAGGAAATAAACCCTCTAAATTAACTCACGCAACCTACCATTCCATAATCTCTCTCGCCTCTCTCAACAAACAAACCTTCACTCGGCATCCACAACATGAGCCCCCACCAATTCTTTTCCTCTTTCACGTGAAACACTAACTAAGCCACGAAACAAGACAAACCAACCAATTGAACAAACACAAACCAACACCCACTAAATCGAAACACACACAAATAAAACAACCCACAAGTTAAGCCTTTATGAAGCAAAACAGTCCCCGAAATACCCCCAAACCGCAGCAAAGCAGCGAAACAGTGAAGAGAAATAGTGAACCAGTGAACCAAGAAAAGACACGGAGCATTAACCCTTCCGGCGATGACGTAACGCACTTCCGATGAGCAATTTAAAAGGTAATACCCCCGAGGGCCCTCTCTATAATATTCGATTTGTTATCCCGGACACGACATGCTTGGTTGGACGTGGAATACGTCCAACCGGGCATGCGAAGTCCTATATTAAAAAACGGCCAAACCATTGGTCACATCTCTCTTTTATTATTCCTCCATTTATTTTATTCCATATTTATCTTTATTTATATTTTGTATTTAATTTATATTCATCATTGCTTTATTATTCTGCATTTACTTTCAGTCATTTATCTTTTTTTAATATTTCGTACTTAGTTTACAATTTATCGCTTCCGCTATTTATTTTAATCTCATCATATGCATCATCATCTGTCACACTTTTCTTATTTATTCGCATCATGTTCATGTTTGAGTGTTTGTATCTCTTACGGTATATTGGATGAAAACCCAGACGTAAATTCCGTAGCTAAATCCAAATAGACGGTAGTGCGGTCTGTAGTTGGGATACAACTCCACGTACCGCTTGATAAGTACTCACACACACGTTATGTCATTTTAGATATCACCTTGGTAATCTCGTTCGAACACATTTACAAACGCTACTTGAACGCGCATGTATTTTGTTTATTTGGCATCAGGTCTCATCCCGTTCGAACGCGTTCCCGAACACCATACGAATGCTAACATTATGTCTCATTTTTGTTCGAATGCGTTTCTGAACGCCATACGAACGTGAACATTCTGTCTAATTTTCGTTCGAATGCGTTTACAAATGCTACTCGAACGCGTATGTATTTTTATTTATTTGGCATAAGGTGTCATCCAGTTCGAACGCGTTCCCGAATGCCATAGGAACGTGAACATTCTGTCTCATTTTTGTTCGAACGTGTTCCCGAACGGCATTCGAACACGAACATTCTGTCTCAT
Source organism: Zanthoxylum bungeanum (assembly GCA_019454045.1). Lineage (NCBI taxonomy): Eukaryota > Viridiplantae > Streptophyta > Magnoliopsida > Sapindales > Rutaceae > Zanthoxylum > Zanthoxylum bungeanum. The sequence goes on along the minus strand of SKCR01033503.1, from coordinate 13,951 downwards.
TTTCGTTCGAACACGTTTACAAACGCTACTCGAACGCGCATATATTTTTATTTATTTGGCATCAGGTCTCATCCCGTTCGAACACGTTCCCGAACGCCATATGAACGCGAACATTCTGTCTTATTTTATTCGAACGCGTTCCCGAATGCCATAGGAACGCAAACATTCTGTCTCATTTTTGTTTGAATGTGTTTATAAACACTACTCGAACGCGCATGCATCTTGTTTTTTCAGGCATGAGGTCTCATCGCATTCGAACGCGTTCCCGAACGCTATACGAACGCAAACATTCTGTCTCATTTCCGTTCGAACGTGTTATCAAACGTAACACGAACATGCATACAGTGAATCGCCTTTTTTCCTCATATTTCATGTATGTTTGCTTCCTTGGTCTTTTCTTTTGCATTACATACTTAATCATCTCGCTCTATTGATGTCTTTCACCGTTATTAATTATTTATGTTTTCGTATTTATTTATTTGATATGTTCATGAGATAATGTGCTCACTTTTATTATTAATGCCTTTATAATTGTTATTAATTACATCATTGCACTTTACTGTTTAATATGTTTATGGATTACGCATTTTGCTTTTTTTTTTTTTTTTTTTTTACGATTATGGGTGTTCAATCTTGTATGTTGATTAAATTATCTCGTATGTGTTGCATAAGACTTGTTTAAAACTATTGCATAAATCCATTCATTACAATTGGCATAAGTAAGAGACCATTCTGAACCCAACGGTTTGAGGTCTTCCCTTGCGATGGGTGAATGCGGCCTTAAATCATTTTCTAGTTCACAATGGGTGGCGACTCCATTTTATTTCTCCGGTTTAGTCCCCAGCGGGCTACTCCGTACTCCCGACCGGGCTGCGAGCTCGGACCAGCGTCGTCCATTTTTGTACCTCGTCTACACTCACATTCCAGTTAGCTGAAAGAATTAGTGTCTTTGACTCTAATTCTTTCCGGTCTTCCCTAAACACTTCAAAAATATCCAAAATTAATTTTTAATTTCAAAACCAACATTAACACATGTTATAGAATAAAAATAAAGTTTTTCAAAATATAAAATATTTTTACAAAAATATAAATTTATTGTAAATATGCACTTATGTAAATTTTGAATCAAATACACAAACCAAATTAGAATTCCAATAGGAAATATCTTGTGAACAATTCTAGGTCACCCAAAAGTGATCAAGTGATTCTAGAATGGTAGCCATAGCTCTAAGCTTTAATCTAGAGTTCTAAACTCTTATTAATTTTTCATATCCAACATGAACATCTTTGATCTAATACATAAGCATGTTGTGTTTATACTTCTAAATTATCCTAACACAGTTGATTAGCCTTATTTCAACATTAAGCTATATGATCATGTATCTAATACACAAATAAACATAGCTTAGGAGAAAATCAAACATTACCTAGTAAGCTTGATGCAAGATCCAATCTACCTCTCCTTTGTTGAAACCGTCGGAGAACCTCCAAGGTGTGTAAGCTTGACTTCAAGATCAAACCTTGATTTCCAATGCTAGCAAGCTTCACTTCAAGATCCAATCTTGATTTCTCATAATTGAAATATTTTAGAGACCTCACTAGCTTCTCTAAATACTTCTCTAATTGAGGCTAATCTCTCAAAAATTTGCTTATGCATGTATTTGTACATGTAATTAAAACCTTCATAAAGCTTGCTATTTATAGCAAAACTTAAGTAATTTTTAATTAATAAAAGTTGTAATCAATTTTAAGCGGGCTTAATCTAATTTGTCCAAATATGTATAATTAGGTGTGACTAATCTCCATTGTCTCCTACTTTGATTGAATCTAATTAAATCAAGCTAAGGATTAAGAATAGATTAGTTAAATATTTTCCATTTTGATTTAATCCAATTAAATCAAGCCAAAACCGTCTATTATTGCATACTTACATTACCATAATATCCTCAAATGATAGAGATAATTATGATTTTATAATTAAGTCATTTTGTAATTATTGAATGAATCTAATTAGGTCAAAGTAAATAATCAATGTTATCCAATAACACTTGATTATCTTAGTTGATAATTATAGTATTGAATATTATCTTTTATAAAAAATAATCGACTACCCAAGTGCTCAAAGAGTACACTTCATATTGGGACTCTCTAAGTTCAGACGTGTTCGTCATATAAGATTATATAATATGTACGCAATTCGGCTACCTCCGAATTCGCGAATAACACGAATGACCTTTCTGAACTATACAAGTCGAGGTCATCACATATGTTTAACAATCCCTTAATCGTAGGCTATCAGTGTTGTGCTTAAGAAATATAGAATATACCGTAAAATTTACAAGGCGCACTCTTGTTATGGTTGGTGCTCAGAGTGTCAATCCGGATCGTATTCATGTCTAATTCATGGATACAAACAATTTTTTTTTCATATTATTACTTATTTATGGTAATACTTCTTGCTTTTATATACATATTCGATCTAATTACTATTAGATTATCACTAAATAGAATTTAGTGATATGTATATATTAGACAAAGATCCGATAATATATAATGTAGTGCGCAGTTACAAAGTTGTTTGTAATTGAAATTGAGAAGTGTCACTAATAGAAGTATATTATCAATAAAGTTTTTGGTCAAGATTTACTAACACGGGTCTGTTAGTAAAATCTGTTGAGATCAGTACACGTCATATATCGAGACTTGGTTTGATAGTTTATCCCAGTAAACCATTAGTCTGGGGAAACTCGTATAGACGTGTAGGTGTTTATAGTGGATAAAAAACTGAACGACTCATCGAAGATTTCCTAATATATGGTATACCAACGTCAATAGGAATCTTCTCGGTTTGAGTGAGCATAATGGTCCTTCGACTTCAGATACCACTGTGGATGTATGAAGTATCATCCACACTTGGATGCTAGTCATGTCACTGATCTATTTAGATCAGACCTCTGTCTGTTCATGGGGTGTAGATTGATCTTTATGATATCTTGTGCGTATCAATATAGGATACGTCATTTTTGTGTGCAGAGCATAGGTATTCAATGTGCAATTAGCAATATGTTAAATCCATAGGCCCGTGGTACACTGTAAAATAAGTTCTAAATGTTATTAAGAGATTGCTAATAGAATCGTCGACTGGATTATACCTAGAGAGATTTGACATTTTTTTTATCTATATCTCTGGGATAATCAGAATACTTATGGCGGTGGGATTATACGTATGGGATGACCTTGACCTGTATGATTCAACAAGTTTATGTGTGTTAGTCATAATTTACGAGTTGGTAGATTATGGAGACGAAATTGGATTTCATGACAGATATGTCTGAATCTAAAGAGTCTCACTAATGAAACATACTCGTAGAGCACTATGGCAACTTTTATATATAATACTGATTATTTATAAGTCGTTTAATGATTAAACGATAATACATGCGTTTGGGATCTTTCGGCCATTTATTAAATGTCAAATTATTATATTTGACATTTATAATTAATATATGTATAGTGATTATTTAATGTAAATATAATACATATATTTAAGATATTTGTATTTTATTATTTGATTATTCAAATGTTAAATAATTAAATTAATTAAATGATAAATATTTTTTACTTTATTTCAGTAAGATAAATGACTTATTTTAATTGATTGCAATGACCATTTTTAATTGGTATAAATGGCTTGTTTTAATTAGTACAAGTGTTGTATACATTAAATGGTTAATGGATAAATATAACACTTTTATTAAAGCTTTTTTCCAATTTATTTAATGAAATAAAAAATTGGAAAATACATGGCTAATAATTTCTCTTTATTTTCGGCCACATCAAGGAAGTTATATAAGCTATCTTTTTATTTTTTGTTTCATAATCTAACAACCCTAGTTTAAAATAAAAATGAAATTTGAGAGAAATGAAGAAAAAAAGAAAAAGAAAGCTTGGATTTTTTGAAAATTAGTAAGTTTTTTCTTATTTTCTTCTTCATGAAAAATATTTCCATGACTCTAGGCTTCAATATATGTAGCTTAGATTTTTCTCTACTTTTTTGTGTATGTATTTTGATGGTTGAGTGCTTGGAAGAAAGATGGAAGCATGTACATGTATAAAGAATGCATGAAATTAGTTTATATGTATTCTTTTAACCATTTGATAGTGAAGTTGTCATTCTAGTGTTACTTAGCCACTCATAAATGACCTAAAATTGTTCTTGAGTGGTTTCATGATGGTGAGACTTGTTTGGTGTGTTGAGAATTGAATTAAAGTGTTGAATTTAATTAATTGGTGTTAATTTATCAATTTATTGAGATTATAAAATTAGGGTTCATAACCCACTCCAAATTTAGGATTTTAAAATATGTGATTAATTTGATGTAAATTAAATTTGGAAATTTTTGGATTTGATCTTGACATGTTTTGAACAAAAAAGACCAAATTGTAATTCTTGAAAATATAGGGACCTCGCGGCAATATGAAGGAAATCTATTTTCTTGAGTTGAAAAATATATTTTCATGTATAAGACATGCATAGATCATTTTGGTAATGATTTGAAATCACCTAATTATGTACTTGACAAATTAGAACTAAAATGATCAAAATACAAAGTTTATGGGCATTTTCATAATTACTAAAAAATCTGGAAATTTTTAGATTTCTATTTTTAATGTATATTTGATGTACAAATTATTTTGGTTGTGATTGGAAATCACCTTAGCTTGTTTTGAACAACTTATGACTAAAATGATGAAAATGAAAAGTTTTGGGGTATTATAATAATTTACTGAAATAATGATTTCTTGGTTAAAAGTTTCTATTTTTGAGTATTGAGTGATTAAAATAAATAAATTTATTTTAATTACCCAAGAAAAATTAAAGAAATGTGAAATTTTGATTTTCCCGCATTCCGCTGCGTAACCCGGGTAATTTGCCCAAAACCCCAACAAAAATGGTATCATAGCAGTTCTGAACATAAACACATGATATGGATATGCCTTTAAATTCTTGGGGATATGCTTCAGTAACACTAATTCGTCATTTTAATTAAGGTTTCATTAGTTTCTACAGTTACGTATATGATATATATATATAAGTAGAAAATTCGAATCTTGAAAAGTTTGATATTTCAATCTTTATTTTGTATAATGGTTATATAATTGAAAAGTATTTGCGCCTCAGAGGTACAAGCAAACTTTTATCATTTATTATATTTAATAGAATATTGCATTCTATTTGATATAATATTTTCTACGACCTTGGGTAATAAAATTATTTTATTACTTGGTGTGTAACATTATATGTTAACGACTGTAGAAAAAACTTGACTTATTGAAATCAAATGGGAGAGTGATAAATTATAAATGGAACTACTTAATTAATAAGATGAAAAAACTTTTAGACATCTTCCGTATAAGTCCAATAGGATGTCAGAATCATTTGTGAAGTATTTGATACTTAATGGTTCTGTGGTTTTCATATCAAAAGTTATCATATAACTTATACTGGGAGCGATATTTAATATCGATTTCGGAAGTTAGCATTGAATCATATATCTAAGATTGTTTGTAGCTTACTACGATCAAGTTTTGAACCTGATTAAGTTTTGTTTATGAATCGTTCATAAAATGTGTAAATTATTTGCGCAATAAAAGTAAAGTGAGCTTATTAAAGATTCGACCTTTATAGTATGACAGTGAGAAAGGTTATACTCAGCATTCTATCGTAGATTATGAGGAAACTTGTATCTAGTCATTTTAATTGAACAATTAAAGATCTATTGATTAATATTGATATTAAACTATTTATTTTTGCTATGAATGCAAAGTGGCGTTCCTGAATGGTTTATTCAATAAGAGTTCCATTGTGATTTCTTTGTTTGAATAGTTCATTTTAGAATGGCCCTGAAGTTTGTATTCTACCAAGATCACAGTTTGATATACTAGCTTATATAGCCTATTGTAAACTCAGATAATCTTTCCGGAAATCTGTTATAACGACCGGTAGTAACTACTACTATCTATGTCGATAATATTGCGTAAGGGACAAAGCAACGTAAAATAAGTCATGATGAGACTCATGTACAGTTATGAAAGGCTTTGGGAACGATCGGTGAATTTCTCGAAATCCCGAGAAGAAACTGTATCATATGCCCTTTTGTACTATATATAGAATTTTGAGCATAACTTTTTCATACGAACTCGGATTTTTATGAATTTTATATCGCCAGAAATTTTAGACCGAGACCTACAACTTTCGCATTAAATATTTTTCCAAATTCGAATCAGAATCAGGTCAAAAAGGCAAGTCAAAATCTGGATGAATAGTAATTTCGGGGTCAAATTGAGAAATCTTAAACTTTCTAGATTTTTCCACATTATCTTCATAATTCTAAATATCAAATGAGTCCTAATAATAAAGGCATACTATTCACATTTACCTAAAGAAAAAAAACGAAAATGGGAGAGAAAAAGAAGCCATTGCCAAGAGAAGAAAAAGAGAGGAGAAAGAGAGAAAAGAAAGAGAAAGAAGAAGAAGAAGAAAGAAGGAGAAGGAAAAGCAAGGAGAAGAAGATGAACATGAATTAGGATGCTTGTAAAGTGAAGAAGATCAAAAACAAGAAGGTAAGATATCCTTGACCCATTTTGTGAAAGTTTATATTTTAATAAATTGATAATTTGAGTGTGTATTGTTGGATGGATAAAAATGGAGTTTGAAAAGTTATATTGATGAAATGAGGATTTTTGGAGTGAATTTAGATTGCTTTTCTAAATATGGGTTTTATAGATGATGAAATTTTGAGTAATAATGAGATGATTTGGATGTTTAAGAAGGAAAGGATGATTTGTAGCTTGAGATATTAGAATGGAAGTGAAGAAGTGGGGGGTGATGTTGGTTAATGAATTTGAACTAATTGAAGAATTATTTAGTAATGTTAATTAATAAATCAATGAGTGAATGATAATGTAATATGGTATTTTAGAATATGTGGAATTGAGATAATTTGATGGATTGTGTATTAGGAAAGCTATGGAGGCATTGAGAATGAATTTAGGCAGCGAGCTTAATTTGCAGGACAACCTGAGCAGGTTCTGCGTTTATGCTTGTAACTTGAGGTTTAGACATCCGATTGCCAAAACGTAAACTTCTGAGTGAACTAGACATGAGTCCAAATAACATATTCAAAATTCAGAATTTTTAGGCTTAAGAGGGAGTCGTACCGAATTTTCAAACTTGGTCGCACTGCAGTGAATTACTAATTCTATGGTAACAGAATAGGGTGTAAAGAAAATATTATAATTTGTGTTCTAGAAGTCGAAATCAAGTTCCGTAAAATTTTAGGTACTCTAGACACATAAAGGAGTATCATATCCAAAATTTAGAATTTTTGAACTTAAGACGAGATCAGAACGAATTTTTGAAGTGAGGTGAACTGTTGTGTACCAGTGCCCAGATTTTCAGTTGGACAACCCCTGAACTTCTGTCCATAACTTGAGTTCTAGGAATCTAAACCACAATCCGTAAAAGCCAACATAAAATAGACATATAAACGAGTATTTTATTAAAATTTCAGCCCCAATTTCAATCCCGATTAAGCGTACCGAATTTTCAAAGTCAGTGTTAGTACACTGAAATTTTCTGGAAAAAAGGGCATAATATGGAGTTTTGCGAAGTAGCTTGAGAGATCCTTGAACGAGTGTAGTAAAAATTGTTAAACCATCCTAAAATAGTAGTAACATAGAGAGGATGAGTTATCATGAATGACGAATATATTTTGTTAAGTAATGAGATAATTCGCAACCTTGATACTAATGAATTTTGGTAATTCTAGATTATGTTCAGGATATACGATTCCACCACCATCGCAAGGCGTCACCAGCAAGTTCCGAGCCAGTGAGTGGACACTTCTCCTTTTACTTGATTTCCATTTGATATTTTTATCAGACTTACATTTTATACATTAGGGCGCTAGAAACTACTTTTTCCAGTTATTGTTATTTATAGTAATGCTTTGAGAAAGGAAATGATTTTCAAAGACAGTATTTACGGTTTTAAGCTTTTAAAACATGATTTAATTTAATTTGAGAAGTTTTAAAGAAAAAGATATTTAGTGAGAGTTTCATGTTTTCCAGAATAAGTTTTATGTTCATCTTTCGGGGCATGAGGTAAAACCTCACCCCAGTATGTAACTATTGCAGTTGGATTTGACGGTTATAGTCGCATGTGCACATGTGGAGGACTGAGGGGACGCTCTCAGATCCTCGAGCAGGACTAGGGATTACAGAGTCCCGAAATCCTGACTTCAGATGCCCAGTTGAGTTATGGTCCTGGGTATCGAGTTCACTCAGTTGAGTTATGATCCTGGGTGCAGAGAGACGTCCAGTTGAGTTATGGTCCTGGACGTAGATCAGTTTTCCGTTTTCAGTACATAGTTTTTCAGATTTTCAATACCCAGTTTTCAGAAACCAGACTTTTATAAGCAACTTTCACTTTCCAGATCTTCAGTATAAATGTTTTCAGGTTTTCAGTATTCAGATTTCAGAAATCAGGTTTTAATAAAGAGTTTCCAGAACTAATGTTTTAAGGACAGTTTTCAGACAGATAAAGTTTCAGAAATAAAGTTTTCACGTAAAGATGTTTTGAAAACATGGTTTTAAACTTAAAAGATTTTTAATTATCAGTTCCAGTTTTAGTCCACTCACTTAGGTCGTATAACGATCTAACCCCCCTTCCAGTTTTATATATTTTGTAAGGTTTCTAGGAGGACGAGCTCGGGAGGATGGATACTGATGCAGTCACTAGGGATGGAGTCCATCAGTATTAAGTCACAAAGTATAAGAGTCTAGTTTAAAGTCAAGTATTTGTATGCATTAGTGTTGTAAGTGTCTATTAAAGTATTGTAGAAAGAAGTATTCTTGAGTGTGCATTTATGAGTAATAAAAGTATTTTATGTTGATTCTGTTATAAGTCTTCACGTACGATATGGCATTCATATAGTTTAGAATACAGTCAGTTAGTCAGAGGCTTATGGGGTTAGTACAGCTATCTCATGCCGGTAACATCTCCCAGATCGGGGATGTTACAAAGATGGTATCAGAGCATGGTATAGGGAGTCAGTGACTGCAGTGGAAAGAGTGATGGGGTCTTGTATACGTTGTATGTCTGGGATACCCGTATATGAGGCACTACCTCTCCAGTATCCGATCCTCGAGTACGTCCTCAAAGCTCCATAGACAGGTTAGTAGATGCTCCCTAGCCGTTTAATTTATTCTCCCTCATTTCAGTTGAGGATTATTTTAGATTACTTTCCAAAGTTCAGTATAAGTTAAGTAACTAGAAAGTAAGCCCCAATAGAGATATCCAAAGAGCAAAAGAGAAAAGAGGAGACTATAAGAAAAGATACATAGTAGTTTGAACTAGTTAGAGACAGGGATGTACAGAGATAGAAAGAAATAGAAAAGTTTAAGGATATCCACCTAGGAAAGTAGAAAAGGAAGATAAAGCTAGAAGAGAAGTAAGACAAGATAGAGGATATAGAACCAGAGCAGTAAGCAAAACACAAGAAACCATAGCAGTAAAAGAGAATAACGAAAGCCCTGGAAAATATTAAAGTTGCCCAGTATAATTAAGATTATTTTCCTCCTCAGGAAATTCTTCCAAATGAATCCAATAGCCTTCGAGATCTTTTTATAGCTAGTGAGTTCCAAGAGTAACGAAGAATAGCTAGAGAGATAACAGAAAGTAAGAAATCTAAATTAGCCTTGAAAGCCCCAATGGACTGAGATGTCAAAAAGGATTTAAACAACACCAGATATCCAAACCTGATCTAGATCTTTAAGTGCGAAATAGAAATGGCTTGTTACCTTACCCCTAGAAACCCGATAGAGATAAAACTTTAAACTATCTAATCTTCAAACTCTTCAGTGACACCAGATCAGAGAGTTGTCTTAATAGAGCATACCTTGTAGACATAAATGACTGTAAGAGACTGAATGAGAGTTTACCCAGAAATTTGGGAAGTAGGAATCCATGAGAATATACAGTGATGGATCCGTGAAGATAAGGAGAGTTAGAAGTAACAAATCAATAATATAAAACATAAATAGAGTGTTATAAGTGTCTTTTAAAGTATTGTAAAAAGAAGTATTCTTGAGTGTGCATTTATGAGTAATAAAAGTATTTTATGTTGATTATGTTATAAGTCTTCACGTACGATATGACATTCATATAGTTTAGAATACAGTCAGTTAGTCAGAGGCTTATGGGGTTAGTAAAGCTATCCTATGCCGGTAACATCTCCTAGATCGGGGATGTTACATTTGTGTTTTCTAATTTTGATAATTGTCAGATTGTCTGATTTTATCAAAGTATAGAAAATACATATATATTAATAGGGTAAATGAGAGCGTACATAGTTCTTTCTAGTGTTATAAATCCTAACGACATTATCATGATTAATGTAATAATGAGATGTTATAAGGTAAAAGATTTACCTAAGTTTTTTTTTCTCCATAAAGCAGTGAGAGTAGTCTTTGTTATATTCGATATAAAGTTATATATGTGATATAAAACTAAAAGACTTATGAGATACTCTCACTAGTCGTACATTAGATATGATTTAATATATGATACATGAAGACTATCTATATGACAGTTAATGTGTCTCTTTATATAGTATTCATCCTTCGTAAATGATAATTCCTTTGTCGAAAGAGAAATTGATTAGAATGTCTAATCAATTTTATGCATCATAAGATAATGGCATAATGAATACTATATTTTATACGACTAAAAGACATCAATTTATGCGTAATTGTTATGAACTATTTTGATACGCTATAGACCATGAGATGTGTCTGAAATATGTTTTTGTTTCTTTGAGATATTAAGAACGATTTTCTTATTCATGGAGAATATAGTCTGCAATCACGAGGATCTGATTAGTTTGAATCTAATTATGATGTTAGATGGTCTGTATCATAAATGAGATAAAAAAATATAGTGGGTTTGTCACGAATGATTTTACTGTGTAAGTGGAATTAATTGTAACTTATGAAGTTACAGAATGACCTTATAAATTAGAAGTTTTGATATTGGTGTTATGCTTGTGGTTATCTGTATAGTATTTTGGACACGATCCTTAAATAATTGGACAATTCTGTAGTTATAGCACAATATTGATATAGCATATTAGTCATATTGATGTATAACTTAATTTATACAAAATATGAATGATGCAAGTGAAAGGAAACGTTTTGGGTTTGTTAAACAAACTCAATATGTTATAGCGGGCTTACTTGTTGTTGCCTACTTCTTTAGTGAAAGGTCAGCTCTTGGGGACCATACATATGTGATACATATTTAGATGTGTATATGATACCGTGGATTGGCACTAGAGCAAGTGGGAGAAATTGTTAGGGTTGGTGCTTAGAGTGTCAATCCGGATCGTATTCATGTCTGATTCATGAATAAGAACAATTCATTTTCCCATAATATTACTTAGTTATGGTAATACTTCTTGCTTTTATATACATATTCGATCTAATTACGATTAGATTGAAACTAAATAGATTTTAGTGATATGTATATATTAGACAAAGACCCGATAATATATAATGTAGTGCTCATTTACAAAATTATTTGTAATTGACATTAAAAAGTGTCACTACTAGAAGTATATTATCAAATAATACATGCATTTGGGATCTTTCGGCCATTTATTAAATGTCAAATTGTGATATTTGACATTTATAATTAATTTATGTATTTTGATTATTTAATGTAAATATAATACATATATTTAAGATATTTGTATTTTATTATTTGATTATTCAAATGTAGAATAACTAAATGATAAATATATTTTACTTTATTAAAGTATAATAAATGGCTTATTTTAATTGGTTGGAATGGCCATTTTTAATTGGTATAAATGGCTTGTTTTAATTAGTACAAGTGTTGTATATATTAAATGGTTAATGGATAAATATAACAATTTTATTAAAGCATTTTCCAATTTATTTAATGAAATAAAAAATTGGAAAATACATGGCTAATAGTTTCTCTTTATTTTCGGCCACATCAAGGAAATTATATAAGCAATTTTTTTTTGTTTCATAATCTAAGAACCCTAGATCAAAATAAAAAAGAGAGTTGAGAGAAATGATGAAAGAAAGCAAAAGAAAGCTTGGATTTTTGGAAAATTAGTAAGATTTTTTCTTACTTTCTTCTTCATGAAAAATGTTTCAATGACTGTAGGCTTTAATATGTGTAGCTTAGATTTTTCTTTTCTCTTTTGTGTATGTATTTTGATGGTTGGGTGCTTGGAAGAAAGATGGAAGCAGGTATATGTATAAAGGATGCATGAAATTAGTTTATATGTATTCTTTTAACCATTTGATGGTGAAGTTGCCATTCTAGTATTACTTAGCTACTCATAAATGACCTCGAATTATTTCTGAGTTGTTTCATGATGGTGAGTATTGTTTGGTGTGGTGGGAATTGAATTAAAGTGTTGAATTTAATTAATTTGGTGTTAATTTGTCAATTTATTGAAATTGTAAAATTAGGGTTCATAACTCACTCCAAATTTGGGGCTTTTCTTAAATGTGATGTCATTTGATGTATATATATTATGTATATTAAATTTGGGAAATTTTGGATTTGATTTTTACTTGTTTTGAACAAAATGGACCAAATTACGAATTCTTGAAAATATGGGGATCTCTCGGCAATATCAAGGAAATCTGTTTTCTTGAGTTGAAAATTATATTTTCATGTATAGATCATTTTGGTAGTGATTTGAAATCACCTAATTATGTATTGGACAAATTAGGACTAAAATGATCAAAATACAAAATTTATGGGCATTTTCGTAATTACTGAAAAATCTAGGAATTTTTCAGATTTCTATTTTTAATTTATATTTGATGTATAATCATTTTGGTTGTGATTGGAAATCACATAGGCATGTTTTGAACAACTTTGGACTAAAATGATGAAAATTGAAAGTTTTGGGGTCTTATGGTAATTTACTAAAATTATGATTTACAGGTTAAAAGTTTCTGTTTTTGAGTATTGAGTGATAAAAATAAATAAGTTTATTTTAATTACCCAAGAAAAATTAAAGAAATGGGAAAAATTGATTTTCCCGCATTCCGCTACATAGCCCGGGGTATTTTGTCCAAAACCCCAACACATCTCATGTCGACATGTCCATAATTCTTCATAACTGATGCGATCCACCCTATGTGATCGAATTTGGCCAAAGATTTAAGAATCGTGACTTTACTAATGTGGATACCCAAACCTCTTATGGTACACATACGGGCCGACGGATCATATCTTGCTTCGCACTTGATTACTGAGGGCATCGGTCCACACCCAACGAACATCTATAGGCCAGACCATGAAAGGTTTTGAGATTTTTAGGTTAAACATAGATAATTACTAAAATATCTTTCGTGTTAAACACATATTCGAAAAAATTTAAGGGTATATTTGTAACAAAATTAAACGGGTATTAAACAAATTCGATTCCAATTCGATTTGTTTATGATTCGTTTAATAAACGAATCCTAAACGAATTATGAACTCAAATTCGGATTCGATTCGTTTAATAAACGAATCGAATCATATTGACCTATTTATTAAACGAATCTATTTTTCCAAACCCGTATTCGCTTTAAAGCGAATCGAATCTAACGAATAAATGAATTCTTACCCAAATTGCCAACCCTAATGGTACTAAACACTAGGCTGGCCTGCATGTCTGCTTTTGGGGTAAAATAGTTATATTTGGTGAAAATAAATGAAATTTTTTTATCTTTTAAATTAAACGAATTTTTTTTATATTTTAAAATTAAATGAAATTTTTTTATATTTTAAAATTAAAAGAAATTTTTTTATGAGGATTTTGTCTTTAATATTTTAATTCTTATTTTAAAACAC
>SKCR01033502.1:0-62091 GCA_019454045.1 Zanthoxylum bungeanum | reverse complement strand
TGAAAGAGGCATAGCTAGAGCTTCAGAAAGGCAAGAAGTGCGAGGCACATCTTACTTCGACATCCAAGAAGGCCAAGGCTTGGCCGAAGACTTCCGGGGGTGTGAAGAAAAAGAAGAAGAAGGGCAAGGCTCAATAATCTCAGTCTTTTAGGAAGATAAAAGACAAATCCCAAGACGTCTGCCTACACTGTGGCAAACGGGGTCACTGGAAGCGTGACTGCCGTAAGTTCAAGGCGGACTTGAAGGAAGCGAAGGCGGGCAAGGCTCCGGCTTCAGGTATGTTTGTTATTGAAATAAACATGTCTACTACTAGTTTTAAAAATTAGATTTTTGATACTAGATGTGGTACTCACATATGTACTGATGTGCAGGATCTACAGATTAGCAGGAGACTGGCTTCAGGGGAGATCGACCTGCGAGTCGAAAATGGGACAAGAGTCGCTGTTTTGGCCGTTGGCATCTATGTTTTGAATCTGCCCTCAGTGCATGTACTTACATTAAGCGACTGTTATTTTGTACCTAGTTTGACTAGGAATATTATCTCTGTATCTAGTTTAACCCGATGCAGGTATACCTTTGTATTCAGGAACACTAGGTGTTTTGTTTATAAATATGATATTTTGATATGTACAGCAGATGTGAATAATGGTCTTTATATTTTGAATATAAACGAATCCCAAACATATAACATGACAAACAAAAAGCTCAAATTGAGTAAAACATATGAGACTTATTTGTGGCATTGTCGTCTGGGACACATTAACAAAACTCGTATATCCACACTTTCGAAGAATGAATACTTGGACGGATTTGATCCTAATTCATATGATGTCTGTGAATCTTGTTTGTTAGGCAAAATGCCTAAAACACCTTTTAGTGGTAAAGGTGTACGTGCCACCGAGCTGTTAGCCCTCGTTCATAGTGACATATGCGGGCCCATGTCTAGCCAGGCTAGAGGTGGATATGAATACTTCGTAACCTTTACGGATGATGCATCTCGCTATGGTTATGTGTATCTTATGAAACACAAGTTGGAAACATTTGAGAAATTCAAAGAGTTTCGACACGAAGTAGAAAAACAGACTGGCAAAATTATTAAAACATTATTGTCGGACCGTGGTGGAGAATACTTAAGCAATGAGTTTCAAGATTACTTGAAAGAATATGGTATTCTTTCATAGTGGACTCCTCCCGGAACACCTCAATTGAACGGTGTGTCCGAACGGAGAAACCAAACTTTGTTGGACATGGTAAGGTCAATGATAAGTCACACAGAGCTACCGATTTCCTTCTGGGAATACGTATTAAACAGTGCAATACTTATTTTGAATAAGGTTCCGTCAAAGTCTGTTGAATAGACTCCATATGAGATATAGATAGGAAAGAAACCGGGTATCTTATTCCTGAAGATTTAGGGTGTTGGACAGTTATGACCAATAGCGTCACTATTTGTACAGATCATAGTATTGTTGTACAAATTAACTATGTGATAAAGGAAATTGATCTCTTATCATTTGTGATTAGATCACCAAGATGTATAAATGATAGGAGGTCCTTATGATTAGTACCTGGATTGAGATGATATGAGACAGTATCAATCCACGAAGGTTTAATCATTAAATATCCCTAGTCAGAGTATTATCGAGATTGGACATCGATAATGCGTAAAAGACTAGTATTACACTTGTGCGCGTTGTGAGGGCACAACGACATAGTTCTCATATATTTAGGAATAGGATACTCATGCAAGTGTAATAGGAGGTTGTGTTTACCGATGGTACGGAAAACAGCTTCGCTCTGGATAGACCCCCTCGGAATTCCATTGGTAGTATGACTATGTGTCTATGGAAGTTCGAAATCAGGGTATGTGTATTTGGTCTTAACCTAAGACTTGCACCACTAATACTTACAACAATCAATATACGTTGGTTTTGGTCGTCCAGGGCTTTAACAGGTTCTGTGTACGCCTCTGCTGGGTATATTGAGAATCGTAGTGTGTTGGGTGTGATGTCGAGACGGAAATATCACTCCAGTCATAAGGAGATGATGATCGCGCAGGGATACAGAACTGGTTTTCTAAGGGTTGCAACCATCGGGATAATATGACTTGGTCATGATTATCCGATAATAAAGAGACTAGTTGCTAGTGATCCGATATATGCTTCGTACAGGGCAGACATTGTACCAGCCCCAGGCCTTGAATGTGATCATCCGATACTGGATCGAAATATGCTATACTACGTATACTACGCCTGATATAGATCTCTTATTCCTGTAAGGATATTTCTGGAGAATTGGGTAGGCATGGCGCTTTGCTAGAAGTCAACCTTATCTTGTAAATCGGTACAAACGTACTACTAAGTACTTACGTGTTCGGATAGTCCGACGACCGGATTTACTGTCAACATATCCGAGGATCTCATGGGTCGCTTCCCGAAGATTCACCGATGACGTATGACTTGCACTTTAATTAATCTGTGATTAATTAGAAGAGAGAGAAAATTAATCTGGGATTAATTACAGAGATATTTTATCTGGGATAGAATATTAATAAAAGAGAGAAAACGATTAATTTGGAATTAATCGATAAAATAATATGTTCGATATATTATACGAAATTGGATTTCGACGCTGAATTGAAATTAGATTTTAATTCTGGCGAACGAGTTAATTTAGAATTAATTCGTTAGCGACGTGAATAGTGATTTTGCTAGGCATAATTATTTAATTACGTCGCAACGGAAAATTCATTAATTCAGAATTAGCGAACCCGAGCCCGGGAGTGTTTGCGGAACCATTCGCATTTAGAATCGAAGTGGGATCCGCAAGTCACATCTAGCGTCATATCATTCGTCAATCAAGTGATAGATGTCTTTCACTTTGAGTGATTGACACCAGTCACTATTCATTGATTGATGGAAATTGGTATGGCTTTTATTGTTTGACTTTTGAAAGCCAATTTTTTGGAAAATCAATTAAATGAATTTTGGAAATTCAAAAATTGGTATTAGATACACATTTTCCATCTAACCAACCAATCTTCTCTCTCTCTCCTTTACTCTTCTTCTCTCTCGGCCTTAGAGGCCATTTTTCTCTTCACTGGTTTTGCTAAAAACCGTGAGTCATGGAGAAGCAAATGTGTTGATTTTGTTGCAAAATCAATAGTGCTAGCACACAACGGAGTCTTGCGAAGATGATAGGGAAACCCACTTGTGAGCTTAGAATCATCAACCAAAGCTTGGAGCTCGATGGAACCACACAAAGCCGAAAATGGAGGAGCCATGAGAGTGAACTACCGAGAGCTTCTTGGAGAGGGCAGAAAGTTTTTTGTCTTCACCGCATCGCTCAACCGCTCGATGTAAGTATTCCGTAACTTCCTTTGATTGTATTCGCACATGTTTCTTGCTTGTTATTAGATCCTTGGGACCGTAGAACTCCAACATGGGGATGCTGAGCATATGTTAAACGTTTGGATAGTACCAAACTAGAACCCAAATCGGATAAGTGCTTATTTGTAGGTTATCCTAAGGAAACGAAAGGCTATTATTTCTACAACCCACAAGAGAATAAAATATTTGTTTCTCTTCATACGATTTTCCTAGAAAAGGAATTCATGAATGCAGTGGCAAGTGAGAGGAAAGTAGAACTCGATGAAAATCGGAGTGATACTATTCCTGGCACCGACCCCCTCACGGAGCACGAACAGTCCATCAGGGATGAGACTGTTCCACAATCTTCTGATACACAAGAACCGCGTAAGTCGGAGAGACTCAGAAAATAACCTGAGAGGTATGGGTTTTTGATCTCACCTCATGTAGACATTAATCTTATTGAGGAAGATGAACCAGCTACGTATGAGGAAGCGATACAAGGTATCGACTCCGCTTTATGGCAAGAAGCCATGAAGTCCGAAATGGATTCCATGTATACCAACCAATTTTGGACACTGTTTGATGTACCATAAGGCATTAAGTCTATTGGTTGTAAATGGATCTTCAAAAAGAAGACAGACATGGAAGGCAAGATACAAACGTACAAAGCTAGGCTTGTAGCTAAAGGGTATCGTCAACGACATGGTTTCGATTACGACGACACCTTTTCACCCGTTGCCATGATTAAATCCATTCGGATAATGCTTACTATTGCTGCATATTTCGATTATGAAATATGGCAGATGGATGTCAAAACCGCTTTCCTTAATGGAAACCTTTTGGAGGATGTTTATATGAAATAACCTGATGGTTTTGTGGTACTAAGACATGCAAACAAGGTTTGCAAGTTAAACCGATCCATTTATGGATTAAAGCAAGCATCGTGTTCTTGGAACCATCGTTTTGATGAGATCATAAAAGAATATGGTTTCATTCAAAACGAAGATGATTCTTGTGTATATAAGAAGGTTAGTGGGAGCGCACTGACATTCATTGTCATATAATTTGATGATGTATTGCTTCTTGGAAATGACATTCCCATGCTACAATCGGTGAAAGCTTGGCTTTCATTAAAATTCTCCATGAAAGACCTGGGAGAGGCAGCCTTTATTCTAGGAATAAGGATCTATCGGGATAGATCTAGAAAGCTGTTGGCACTCTCCCAGAGCTCGTACATTGACAAAGTGTTGAAAAGATTCAACATGGATCAGTCCAAGAGATGGCTGCTTCTGGTGTCACATGGCGTCTCTCTATCGAAGGATATGTCCTAAAACTCAAAATGATAGAGATGCAATGATTCGGATCCCGTATGATTTAGTAGTCGGATCGATCATGTACGCCATGATATGTACGAGACCTGATGTCTCATATGCTTTGAGCATGTACAGTCGCTATCAGGCCGATCCAGGTGATGGGCACTGGACTGCTGTAAAGAACATCCTTAAGTATCTTAGATGAACTAAAGATGCTTTTTTAGTCTATGGGGAAGGAGAACTTGAGGTGACTGGGTTTGCAGATGCAAGTTTACAAACCGACAAAGACGACTGTAAGTCGCAATCATGGTACATATTTTGTTTAAATAATGGAGCAGTGAGCTTGAAATCTTCCAAGCAAGAAACTGTTGCCGATTCAACAATAGAAGCGGAATATATTGCTGCAGCTGAGGCAGCAAAAGAAGCAGTTTGGATTCATAAATTCCTAATTGGATTAGGAGTAGTTCCGTTAGTAGTTGAGCTCGTACCTTTATATTGTGACAATAATGGGGCTATTGCACAAGCTAAGGAACCACGATCTCATCAACGATCCAAGCATGTACTTCGACGATTTCATCTGATTCGTGAGATCATACATCGTGGCGATGTGAAGATCGAGAAGTCGCATCATATGATAACATTGCAGAACCGCTGACGAATGTTATATTTCAGTAAACGTTTGAGCGACATGTACATAGTTCAGGTGTTAGATACTTGAGTGATTGGCTATAGGCCAAGTGGGAGATTGTTGGACAATTATGACCAATAGCATCACTATTTGTAAAGAACATTGTGTTTTTGTACAAATTATCTATGTGACAAAAGGAAATTGTTATTTTATCATTATTGTAATTAGATTATTTGGATATATATTAATGATAAAAGTCCATATGGTGAAATCGGATTAATAAGATATGAGACGGTATTAAATCACGAACGGTTTAATCATTAAATATCCTTAGTCGAAGTATTATCGAGACTGGACATTAATAATGCGGAATAGACTAATATTACACTTGTGCGCGTTATGAAAGCTTAACGGCATAGTTCTCATATATTTAGGTATTGGATACTTATGCAAGTGTAATAAGAAGTTCTGTTAGCCGTTGGACTGAGGAACGGTTCGCTCTGGATAGACCCACTCAAAATCCCATTGGTAGTATGACTATGTGTCTATGGGAATCCGAATCAGGGTAGGTGTATGTGATCTTTAACCTGAGACTTACGTCGTTATTACTTGCGATAATTAGTTTACTTTAGTATTGGTCGTCTGAAGCTTTAACAGGTTCTGTGTATGCCTGTATTGGGTTTACTGAGAATCGTAGTGTATTGGATGTGATGTCAAGATGAGAGTATCACTTCAGTCATATGGAGATGATGGTCACACAGGATACGGAACTAGTACTCTTAAAGCTGCAGCTATCGGGATAATATGACTAGGTCATGACTTCCCGATTACAGAGATTAGTTACTCAGGATCCGATATATGTTTCGTACGGGGAAGACATAGAGCCAGCCCTAGGCCTAGCATGTGACATCCGATACTGGATCGTATTACGTATTACATAATATTAGTATACTACGCTTGATACAGATGATATTCCTCGGCGAATATTTCTGGAGAATTGGGTAGGCACGGTGCTTTGCTAGAAGAAAACCATGTCTTGTAAATCGGTGAGAACATGGTACATGGTACGCACGTGTTCGGATAGTCCGATAACCGTATTTACTCCCAACATATCTAGAAATCTCTTGGGTCGCTTCCCAAAGATTCACCAATGACATTTGACTATATATAATTAATCTGGGATTAATTATGAAAGAGAAAATTAATCTGGGATTAATTGCGGTAAGAATTAATCTGGGATTAACTTCATATAGAAGAGAGAACGCGATTAATTTAGAATTAAACGATAAAATAAATTTAATAGTTAAATTGGATTTTTCTATTTCATTTATTTAATTGTGGGTAGAATAATATATCGGATATATTAATTGAAATCGAATTTCAATACGAAATTAAAATTGGATTTTAATTCGGGCGAACGAATTAATTTAGAATTAATTCGAAAGCGACTATCGTAATAATTTTGCGATGCATAATTATTTAATTAAATTGGATTTAATTATGGCGCGATGGCAAATTCGTATAATCAGAATTAAATGAACCCAATAAAATTGCCTGTGACTTTGCGTGTGTCTTTTTGTGTTTTGAGAACACAAAATATCTTTGACTTTGGTGGGCCTAAGTCAAGTTGTGTGTTGAGTAGGCCAACTCAAATTTTGAATTTAAAATGTGGTGGGACCACATGACTTACATCGAAGGTCATTTGTTGATGGAAGTAGTTGGCTTAATTAATACTTTTTCCAACACACAAACACAAAGTTTTGAAAAACTAATTACACACACTCTCTCTTCTTCTCTCTTGGCCGAATAGTTCTCTCATTGTTGTGAAAATTTTGCTTCAAAAATTTCAACAAAGCTAACACTTGGAGGAGTCAAATTAGGTGATAGATAAACTCACCCAAGAAATAAACAACCTAACCACAAGTTTGGAGCTTCATCTAAAGAGCAAATTTGAAATTTCTACAAAAATAATGTAAGTGATTCCGCCATTTTTTCTTATTTTTTCACACATATAATCATGTTTAGGATCTTCTGGCATGTCTTAAAGACTAACATGTAGTACAATCTTAAATTGTTTCTAATATATTATACTGGGTGGTGACTCATTTATTCTTTAGGTAGTCCACGTGGGTTATCCATATTGTCTACGGACCGCGGGTTCAACAATGTCTTGGACGCCGGCGTCATAGGTATAGCGGTAAACTCTGATTCGTTCCTACAGTGGACCAATGAACAAAGTTATAAGATTTGTACATTTTTTATAACGTGTTAAACATTGAGTATATGATTTAAAATATTTTCAAAAAGAAATTTGAAACCTTTCACACATTAAATATGTCAGAGATGGCGATCGATAGGGACGATCGAGATTTACCAATCTCGATCCCATTTTTATTGAAGATTCAAACAAAAATTTATCTAAAATTTCATATTAATTTTTAAATATGAACGAAATATTGTTCTGAATTTTGAACCGAACGGTCAGATCTCAATTGGAATGTCGAACAAATTGCCTCGATTCCTGCACCGAACAACAACAAAATTTTGAATCTAAAATCGGGATTCATAATATAAACCTACAACATATAAACTTATTAATCAATTTGCATCTCTATGTATACATAATTATTTAGGAATATAAAAAATCCAACCACATCGTGATGCGAATTTGTCTTTGGTGTCGAGCCGTGCTTTTGGCCACCCAAAATGCCTTCACCCTAACTATGACCCGAACTCCTAGGCAAGAGCTACATAAAATATAAAATCGTCATGGTGGGTCCAACGTATCACGTGGCAAACAAAAGCCTTCCACAATCGTATATAAAAGTAAGGGTCATAATCTAGATTGTAATTCGTTTATTTATTCGATTCTATTCTATTCTATTCGATTCGCTTTAAAGCGAATATGAATTTAGAAAAAATACATTCATTTAATATATGAATTAATTCGATTCGATTCGTTTATTAGAATATTCAAATACGAATTTGAGTTTATTGATTCATTTATTTGGTTATGATTTGTTTTATTATTTTTCTTTATTAATTGTTATTTTGAATTAAGATTCGATAACTTATTGTCAATTATCACATAAAATAATATTGTCTATATTAGTTATTTATTTTTAGGAAATCTATTACTTGCGTATTTCATATGTATATATTTATGAAGAATTTATAATAAATAATTTATTATTGTTAAATAATATCATGACTAAATATATATATTTTTATTCAATTCATTTAATAAACGAATTGAACACGATTCTAATATTATGATTAGTTTATTAAGCGAATCAAATACAAATTCATAATATTTTAATTCAATTCATCTCATTAAAATTCGATTTGTCAATATATTTTATCACTCAATATTTTTGGTAAGTTTAATTGGTGTGCTTTTAGAATTGTGGGGAAGTAGAGACGTTACAAACGAAAAATGGCGATATGGTAATTTGGAGCTAAAGACAGATAAAGAAGTACTAAAGAGAGCAATTATGGAAAGAAAATAAAACATTGAAAATAGCTTTATCAGCATGGGTTAATCTTGTCCTCAAAGGGTAAAAATTTATTATTTGATTATCAAATTTTGTGTTCGAGTTTAAAGAGTGTATTTCTTATAAGAACTTAAGATAATCGAAAATTTTACCTGACCTATTTAGACGTGAATTAAGTGATTTGACGATGAAATTTCTAACATTTTCAAAAACAAAAAAAAAATCAATTATTCCCGTACGCAAAGGTCGAACAGAACTAAGAACAAAACCACGAAAACAAAGCAATGGTTGCAATTGGGGGTTTCGTTTTAACTGAAAAAACTTCTTTAATCTTTACTTGGTAGGACCCAAAATTAACTACTTAAACGTATTTTTTTCTTGTTGGTTTTAAAGTAAAGATGTTAGAAAATTTCAATTCGTGTTTAAAATTTGAGATTTCATATTATAGATTTTTTTTCAAAATCTTAAATCATTATATCTGAAATTTAGAACGATTTTTTTTTTTTTAATCGTGAATCAATTATCAATCATATCTACTTTCTTGCTAGAAAGAGGGGGAAAAAAGAAAGAAAGAATTAGAGTCGTGTTTACGCCAAACGGGTCGTCCTTATTTATGCCTCTATAAAAAAGGCTCTCTTTTCCCCCCTCTCAACGCCCACCCCCACGCCCACCAATTCCCTTCTCGTGTCAATTTGATGGGGTTCTTTTTTTTTTAAGAACTTTGTATGCTTAGCTTGGATTTTGAGCCGAGTTTTGTAATTTACGATCAGACTTGTTTTTTTTATTTTTTTAAATATATATATTTTAGTTAACAATATTAATGGAGAAGATTAATTTTGTGAAGAATGGTGTGTTGAGATTACCTCCGGGGTTCCGTTTTCATCCCACAGACGAAGAGCTTGTTGTTCAGTACTTGAAGCGCAAGGTCTTTGCCTGCCCTTTGCCTGCTTCCATAATTCCTGAAGTTGATGTTTGCAAATCTGATCCTTGGGATTTGCCAGGTATGTTATGTTACCTTGCAAATTGCATAAATAAAATTTTGTAACATAATTGCTTGCTACATGAAATTTGACAACATGGGGGGTTTTTGAATTTAGGTGATATGGAGCAAGAGAGGTATTTTTTTAGCACAAGGGAAGCAAAATACCCAAATGGGAACAGATCAAACAGGGCTACAGGGTCTGGTTATTGGAAGGCAACTGGACTTGACAAGCAAATTGTGACCTCCAGGGGGAACCAAATTGTGGGTATAAAAAAGTCTCTGGTTTTTTACAGAGGAAAGCCACCACATGGCTCTAGGACTGATTGGATTATGCATGAATATCGCCTTGTTAGTGCTGATACTTCAGCTGCCAGTGCCCCTCAAATGAACAACTTTGCCCAGGTAAAAAGATTTTTGCAATTCAAAATTTAGCATACATTGTGTTACATTTATCAATTGGTTTAATGATTTGGGTGTTCAAAATATATGGCAGAGATCTGTGGTGGCAATGGACAATTGGGTTCTATGCCGTATATTTTTGAAGAAAAGAGGAGCAAAAAATGAGGATGAGGAAACTTGTAATGAAATTGGAACCATTAAACAGAGAAACAACAAGCTGGCTTTTTATGATTTCATGAGAAAGGAAAGGGCTGATTTGAATCTTGTTCCATCTTCATCTTCTTCTGGATCAAGTGGAATCACTGAAGTTTCTGCAAATGAAACAGATGATCTTGAAGAAAGTAGTTGCAATAGCTTCTCTTATTTTAGAATAAAACAGCAGTAATTTTTTTTTTTAATTTAATAATTTCCCTCTTTTTAATTAGTGTTCTGTACAAGTAATTGGTGTTTCTGATTATAAAATCAGAATAATCATCATCATCATCAAGTAATCTAATGTTTGGTCACTTAGTCTTTTGCAGCTCTTGTTCTATGATCATCATCAACTTTACAAGGAAAAAATTCGGCACTAGTTGTAAAGAATTGCAAAATTTCATCTCTTTTGTGCATATGAAAATGTTTTCTCAAACAACTTTCTTTGGGTTATCATGCAAAGCGAAAGCCAATTTCTTACTAAAAGGCAAATGATTTTCAAGGGAATAGGATTGAAACAAAGTCAGAAAAGTGATTCGCATAATCAGAACAATAATTCAGTGGGTGTAAATTTCGATATTCACAAAAAATAATAAGCCAATTTTATTAACAAATCAGATTTTTCATTTTCACAAATTTTAGATCCGCGGCTTGCCTCTGCACACAATCTATATGTAAAATGAACTTTGTCAAAAGAGAGATTCTTTTGAGTGAGCACAAGAATAAGCATATGATCTTTGCATCAACATTCAATAGAATTTAGAACCCAATTCTTTGATAATCAAATGGGTTTCTGAACCTGAACCCAAATCACAATCTTCACAAACGCACACTCTAATCCAGTCTATAGAATTGAAAAATGGATTTAAAGTAACAGACATTCTTGACATTTTTTCTACAACATCTGTTACAATTGTCATACAGAAGGAGGTAGGTAGGTATGTTGTTTGAAATTAAAAGACTGGTTGGTGACAAGAGAGTAGTAAGCTAGAAGTTACATGAAATTCTTGAGCAAGGATGGTTAGCATTTTGAAAATAGGCTCAGCTACTGGGGTCCCAAAGGGTTTTAAAAAATTTGATTTTATGACTTTCATGTGCTGAATATGTGGTTGCTTGCACAACTCCAGCAAGATTCTATAGTTCAAATGTAATAATAATTGGATAGTTTTTCAAGTTTATTGGTTACTACTTTCCAATTAATATAAGAAAGAAAAACATTCCAGTTTGAAAATGCTGCACAACAACATATACCAAAAATCAATTAACTGTGGGATTCTCCCACTATTTTTCAACAAATCTTGATTACCACAAAATTAACACATAATGAAAAATACTGATTCTGGTTACAATTATTATTATTATTTTTTTGAATCATTGGAAATTATGTGCTATCCCAGATTCTTACAAGAAATACACTCTATAAATTCGAACCCAGGACCTAAAGCTCAGATCTGAACCCTATACCACCAAACCACACGCCTCTTATTGACCTAATTACAATTAATACAACTAAGTAAACAATTTAATTCATGATTTCGATTCCAACTCATTCAAATTCCAGAATATTTCAATTACATGCAAGTAAATGCACCCATAATATATTATAGTAGTATATTCATAATAAACATATAATCAAAGAAATTAGTAATTATCCTTACTGCATGCGTCGAACACGTGTCGCAAATGCATTGGCGAGGACCCAGTAATTAATAGTTGACTTAAAGAACATGAAATCATAATTTAAGATGAAATGCAACTTAACAAGTGATGATTAATAATTAATTACTCATTTAAAGGTAGTTGTAAAATATATCAAATACAAAACTTGTAAGTTAGGTTGTATCACCCCCACCCCACAGAAATAAATGATATCATAATCATATTATACAAGATAGTTGGGTCACTAATCCTTTTTATGCTTGACAAGTGGCCGCCCAACAGACGCTGGACGGCATATAGTTAACATTGATTATTACCTTAATTGTCCATTTATATGGTTATTAGCTTAAACCCATTTCATAAAAACCAAAAAAAAAAATGATTAAAAAAGAAACAATAAGCCGACCAGAACAGGGAGTTTTTCCCCTTTACTTGTGACATTGGGTTAAAATTGCGTTTTAAAATTACATGATGTAGGCTCCGACGGTTGGAATTCACGTTACTATCATACCTTACTTACATATATTTTCATCCCCTAACTCTTCTAGTACTGCCACGTGGCACCAAAGAAATTAGGGGATAAAATTTTATTTAAATCATCATTTTAATTAATATTTATATTAAATCTCCACTTTAATTAATATTTATAATACATTGAATTTAATCAATGTTTATGGTACATTATATTTTCACATATCTTAATATCTACAACGTATTTAAATTAGTGATTATGATATACTGAATTTTCTATAAGATTCATGTATATTTTTTGTGTTTCATATATCTCGTTATGATCATATGCATATATAAAGGGATATACATGATAGAATTAGAATATCGCATTTTACTTTGATAGACGATTTTATTTAGTGGGATGGTGATCTTAACTTGACGGACTAAACCGGTTTTGATAAATGTTATCCATCTTTTGTTCTTTTTTTGAAAAATAAAAACCACAGCAACGCGCGAGTGTATCTATATTTAGTATTTCTTTATTTTTTATATAAATAAAATATTTCATTTTCATCACAAAAAAAAATGCTTGGATTGGATCGAGAATGGGGATGTGAATTGCTGACTTGTGCTAAGAATTTTTGTCAATCTCGTGGGCTGGCCGTCTTGGTAGACCACACTCTAAAACTTTTTGATTGTAGCCTCACCAGATTGTGATTAGGTCTATTTCATTAAGAAAGAACTAGTCTTCCGCCTTAATAGTGTATAAATCCAGGAAAATTAGATTACTCGACCTGATCAGATCCATCTGAATCGAATTAGTCGGATTGACATATTAAAGGTATTCGTTTATTTTAATATCTCACCAAAAGCAAGACGTTATCGGCAGGAGACAAGAATAACCCGTCTCCCTGGGCCTCAAATAATTTTTTTTTTTTTTTTTTAAAAAAAAGGGACATGATGCTTCCTAAAAATGGATAACTTAGATCACAGTCCAGTGATAAAACGGCCTGTCAAAACATCAAATAAGCATAAAGGACCTTCGATCCAACTCAAAACATACATACACGTCCAAACACACTATTCATAAATATTCAAATATCTTACATATATTCATACCTGTACAGTTTCAGGAAAAAAAATTAACTTATATTGATCCTCAGATCTTTCACTCACACTAACACATTCATATACATATCCAAACAAAGAACATAAAATATCCACTTTAAAATCATTTTGAAAACTCATTATAAAACTCTCTTTTTTTGTAAATAAATCATTGCTGAAAATCATATTTTTGGTAAAATCCTTATCAAGCGTTCAAGACCAACTCAACTGGACGAAACATAACAGGCATCCAATGTTCGAATTGCGTGCACCGATCTGTCCATGAACGAATCAAACTCATGCTGACAGAGGATAGCGGGTCAATCCACTACAGTTGGACAGACCCTAAATAAGCGCAACGGAAGATCAAAAATCATAAATCCATAAAAATATAGATAAAGCACCATGGCGAAAACATACCATATCGTAACATAAATGAAATCAGATGTATCTTATTTTAAAACGTAATTCTTCTAAAATCAATCTTTCCCCAAAACACAAGTATGTCTTAATCAAAGATAAATCTTTTGGGAACGAGAGCCAATATCAAATGCATATCATTCAAAATAATTCTCTTGTAAATAAATTTTTCAAAACACTTATCAAGCGTCCATTGTCCGAATCGTGCTCACTGATTGGACAATGTACGACCAGGACCATGTCGACACAGTAGTGGGCCAACCATTTTTTTATGGTCAGCACTTCATAGCAAACACCCCGACGGAAACATAATCATAAGTCATAAATCGTGAAAACGAGAGTCAAACGTCGGGACAGAAATATATCATTAAACGCCTCAACGGAAACATATCTATAAATCATAAAATATGAAAATGTAGATCAAGCGTCGAGGCTGAAATATTTCATTAACAAGCGTCTCGGTGGAAACATTATGATAGTTCATAAAACATTAAAATATATAACAAGTGTCAAGATGGAAACATATTCCTTATTATTAACTTATCAAAAAAAGTTTTCCAAAATCTTTGCTCATTGATCATTTAAAAACCTTAAATCATAAGTGTCATCAAAACATTAATCAAAAAGTATCCCAATGACAGAATACAAAACTTGTTGGGGTTTTAGCGCGGGAGCAGCGGAAGCGCGGTTTGGACAAAATTGTAACTTTAAAACTTTTAAAGTTACCGAATAAATTATTCAATATCCAATATGAATAATTCATTCATATTTCACCTAAACATATTTATTCGATATCAAATAACAACATAAATAAGTTAGAAACACTACGAAACTTTTACGAAAATGTTTTTCCGCAAAATGACATAAGAAGCGTTTTTGTCCGAACCGACCAACCAACACACATGGGGGCAGCCCAGGTCAGCTCCAATAGTACTTGGGCAGTTCATGGGCTGTCCAAACAGTGATCAATTCACTGTTTGGACAGCGGACACCCAGTAAGCCCAAAACTCACCCGATAATATCGTTTTTCGCCGTTTTCGCATATTTCAACTCCAAAATAATTTCCGGCAATTGTTCCAATGCCTAAAATACATCCAATACATTTATACAACATACTTTTCATCACCAAAATCACAGAAATTTCATATCTGATTTGGTAACCAAAAATATCATATTTGGAGATAATGGAGATTAGTCAAAGTGGTAGACAATGGAGATTAGTCACACCTAATTATACATAATTGGACAAATTAGATTAAGCCCACCTGAAAGTTGATTATAACTTTTATTAATTAAAAATTACCTAAGTTTTGCTATAAATAGCAAGCTTTATGAAGGTTTTAATTAATCTTGAGAAAGCTAAATACAAGCAAGAATTAGAGAAATTAGCCAAAATTAGAGAAAAGATTAGAGAAATTTGTGAGGTCTCTACAATATTTCATCTAGGAGAAATCAAGATTGGATCTTGAAGTGAATGTTGCTAGCATTGGAATCAAGATTGGATCTTGGAGTGAAGTTTGCAAACCTTGGAAGTTCTCCAACCATTTCAACAAAGAGAAGAAGATTGGATCTTTGCATCAATCCTGTTAGGTAAGTTTGAACTTCTTTTAAGCTATGTTATTTTATGTATTGGATGCACGAATATATAATTTAATGTTGAAATAAGGCTAATAAATTGTGTTAGGATGTTTTAGAAATATAAACACAATATACTTGTTAATTAGGTCAAAGATGTTCATGTTGGACATGGAATAATTCATAAGAGTTTGGAACTCTAGATTAAAGCTTAAAGATGTGGCTACCATTCTAGAATCACTTGAACACCTTTGGGTGAACTAGAATTGTTCATGAGACATTTCTTATTAGGATTCTAAAATTGGTTTATGTTTAGATTCAAACAAATGCATATAAGTATTTAGAATACATGTATGTTAGTTGTATAACATGTGTTGTGGTTGGTTTTGATGCTAAAATTGGTTTTAAGGTGTATTGAAATGACAGGAGAAAATTACAAGTGTTTAGGATTGATTTAAAGGTTGAAATTGCTCACTGCCCAGGTGAGCGTCTCGACTATGACCCTCTAGCATCGCAACACTGAGCATCGGACCTAGGAGCATCGCGACTCTGATCCTTCCATGTCGTGATGCTGAGACTTTCATCTCTCGGAGTTGTTCTCGTACTTTGGAGCGTCTCGACTCATATCCAGCGCATCGCGACTCCCAGTGCCAACGAATACTAAAACTTCATTTTCTTCGTTCCAGAGTTTCCGGACTCCGATTTAGCCCCCATTTTTTCCTATGGACTCGTATCCATAATGTAGTTTTCATTAAAATAATTTATGCACATATCCATGATGTCCTTAGGTTAGACCCACTTCCGCTGCGTGGAGAACTATTTGACCATAGGGGTTCCACAACTGCCCTAACAACATATACTTATACACATATACATATATTTACACACATTGTAGGAGCGAAACTGGGCTTACAGCTATGCCTATGATGTCTGCAACCGTGAAATTATTGGGCTCTCAGCTCGTAAAGTGTATGGATAACCCCACGGGCGAGGGGACTAACCAGAGAATTAAGAAGTTGCCACAAAGTATGAGACACTGGGAATGATTTTACGTTGTACTGCACTCCTTGTATGGTCCGAACTTAAACCCGTTTGGGTTCAAAATGGTCATTTATTTATGCCAGTGTAATATTTAAGCTCAAAAGAGGTATCCTCATATCTTATAATGCAATCACATGTAATAACAATTTATAAAAGCATACAATGTGTCATCATGAATAGTAAAGAAACAACAAACAATGAATAAATATTTAGAAACTAATACAATAGTAATACGATAATAAGTAAATAAATCAGAGCATGCATCACATCGGTCTGGCTTTGTGGAAGCTTTGCCGGACATTCTTATGTGCCATTGGTGTCCTGTCGGACATAGCCCATATATGGGAGGATGTGTTTCGTAAACCAGAGAGATACAGAGGATAAATCATGATTAACTAACTATAAATAAAATAAATAAAAGACTATGAAATAGAACAACAATAATAGCATGTGATTTGAACACATCAGAACACAAATATTTCCAGAAGCCAGACCAGATAAAGTTTTTTGGGGACTTAATGTCTAGCCAGACTTAGTGTAACTTTGGTCGGATATTCCATGTTAAACATAAAAGATAAAGGAGTGTAGAAACATATGTGGCAATAGTATTAGCAAAAAATTCATGTGTGGTAATAATTTAAACGACAATATTAATAATAGCTACGATAAAATATGAAAAATAGTGATATCACATAAAGAAAACATGATATAAAGTGCATATCCCCGGTCTAACTTGGGAGAATCATGTCCGGATGTTTTAATTACATGACAGACATGATGTGCATATTCAGCAGGATGTGTTACTGCTTTGGCCGGAGTTACTGTGTAAAATACAGAAACTTGAACGGTGCCCTAAAGT
The DNA here is from genome assembly GCA_019454045.1 of Zanthoxylum bungeanum. NCBI lineage: Eukaryota > Viridiplantae > Streptophyta > Magnoliopsida > Sapindales > Rutaceae > Zanthoxylum > Zanthoxylum bungeanum. The sequence continues at coordinate 44,598 of SKCR01033502.1, read as the reverse complement.
CGTACCTTTATATATATTGTTGGGAAATCTCTAAGTCCCGAGGATCGAATCAAGCATAGAAACATACATGTGAATACACGAGGAAGTTGCGGAATACTTACATCGAGCGGTTGAGCGATGCGTCGAAGAATAAAAATTCCTTATCTCTCTCCAAGAAGGCTCGGCAGTGAGCTGAAAAAGTGTCCTCCAAATTCGGCCATGGATCTCCATCAAGCTCCAAGCTTTGTGTCGATGATTCCATGCTCACGTGTGCGGTTCCCTATCACCTTCGCAAGACCCTATAGTGTGCTAGCACTCTTGATTTTTGCCACAAAAATCACTATTTCCTTCTCCATGACTCACGGCAGTGAGCTGTGAAAAGAAGAAGAAATTTCAGCCCCTTGGGCATGAATGGGAGAGGAAGAAAAAGAAGAGAGAGTTGTGTGTGTTGGTTGATGGATTGTATATCTAATACACAATTGAATTATTAAAATTCATTTACCAAAAGTTGTATAAGCCTTTCCAAAATTCAACAAGTTTTGGAGCCAAAATTTGGCAATTAATAGCTTCCAACAACTCACATCAACTATTCACATCACTAAATCAATCAAGTGACAAGTTGTCACATCACTCAAAGTGACTAATGATTTGACGCTTGATGTGACTAGCAATTAGACGCTTGATGTGACTAGCGATTAGACGCTTGATGTGACTTGAGTGCCGCACTCGAATTCGAAATGTGAATGCGCTCGCAAACACTCTCGGGCTCGGGTTCGCTAATTCCAAATTAACGAATTTTCTGTTGCGACGTAATTAAATAATTATGCCTAGCAAAATCACTATTCACATCACTAGCGAATTAATTCTAAATTAACTCGTTCGCCCGAATTAAAATCTAATTTCAATTCCGCGTCGAAATCCAATTTCGTATAATATATCGAATATATTATTTAAACAATTAATTCCAAATTAATCGTTCTATATCTTTAAATGATATTTTATCCCAGATAAAATATCTCCGTAATTAATCCCATATTAATTTTCTCTCTCATTTAATTAATCTCAGATTAATAAAGTGCGAGTCATACGTCATCGGTGAATCTTCGGGAAGCGACCCATGAGATCCCTGGATATGTTGGCAGTAAATACGGTCGTCGGACTATCCGAACACGTAAGTACCTCGTACTACGTTTGTACCGATTTACAAGACAAAGTTGGCTTCTAGCAAAGCGCCATGCCTACCCAATTCTCCAGAAATATCCTTACAGGAATATATGATCTATATCAGGCGTAGTATACGTAGTATTTCGTATTTCGATCCAGTATCTGCCCCGTACGAAGCACATATCGAATCTCTGGTAACTAGTCTCTATAATCGGATAAACATGACCTAGTCATTTTATCCCGATGACTGCAGTACATAAGAGAACCAGTTCCGTATCCTACGTGACCATCATCTCCACTATGACTGGAGTGATACTTCCGTCTTGACATCACACCCAACACACTACGATTCTCAATATACCCAGCAGAGGCGTACACAGAACCTGTTAAAACCCTGGACGACCTAAAACCAAAGTATATTGATTGTCGCAAGTATTAGCGGTGCAAGTCTCAAGTTAAGACCAAATACACATACCCTGATTTCGGACTTCCATAGACACATAGTCATACTACCAATGGAATTCCGAGGGGTTTATCCAGAGCGAAGCTGTTTTTCGTACCATCGGTAAAACACAACCTCCTACTACACTTGCTTGAGTATCATATACCCAAATATATGAGAACTATGCTGTTATGCCCTCACAACGCGCACAAGTGTAATACTAGTCTTTTACGTATTATCGATGTCCAATCTCGATAATACTCTGACTATGGATATTTAATGATTAAACCTTCGTGGATTGATACTGTCTCATATCATCTCAATCCAGGAACTAATCATAAGGATCTCCTATCATTTATACATCTTGGTGATCTAATCACAAATGATAAGAGAGCAATTTCATTTGTCACATAGTTAATTTGTACAACAATACCATGATCTGTACAAATAGTGACGCTATGGGTCATAACTGTCCAACATATATGATGGCTCTAAAGCGCTTCCTAGATATTGAGTTATTGATAGATTCATATCAGAAGGCTGAGAACTCCAAGGATTTGTGGGTATTTGGCCTACGTTCTCTCTCTAAAATTTCATGTGGCAGTACTTCAGAATTTCAACAAATGGACTTTCTTGGAGATGAGTTCTGAATGGTTTGTGAGGGGGATGAGCCTTTTTATAGTGATAGGACGAGGTCTAAGAATGAAAGTGGGAGACATAATCTCCTCTTTCTCTCTAGTTTATCTTGAGTGATTTCCAAGCAAGCGTCAGTTAGAGCTCGATATACATCCAGCTGGATATACATCTTGAGACATACATCTGACCGAACATGATTATGCCCATAATTCTAGTAATTGAGGATTTGCATAGTCATTGACAGATGGATATATGTCCGGTTGGAAATCCATCAAATCCCATGATTTCAAAGATTGACAATCAGCACAATCACTTACAACTGTCTTATGTTCGATCGAATTTATTTCAAGGTATATCCGGCCGGTTATTCCCGTTTGAGATATGATAGGCCGGATATAAGTGATGTCCGTCTAGTATTTGGTGGTATTTATTAAATTCCTTGGAGTTCTGTTCTCTTCCAGTACTTATCCTTGCAGTATTCCCTAACATTCAGAGAGTGTCTCCATAATAGACTCATGATCAAGATATACGTAAAAATGCAATGTCTATACACATATTTCCTAAGGACAAACAACAGTCATTGTGTTGGTATACATAGCATGGAATACTTACCTGGTCTAACGATCACTCTTGATCCTAGTCAAATCTGTCAAAATAAACTGACGATACGATTAGAACTGATATTACGCGAAATTCATGACTCAACATTAACAAACTTTTAGATATTCTTGGAACAATCAAATCAAGTCTGATTTCAATAATTTTCGTTTCATTACTAATAACACATTCAATATAACATTGTGGATGAGTCTAAAACTTTTCGGGACCTTCTCATTCCACCCAGAACATATCTAATACTTCTATTACATCATTATACACTGTTCTATATTAATTCAGTAGTTTAAACATGCAAATATGAGTTTTTGGAAAATCTTCCGCAAAAAGCTTCCGATAACGCTACAGAATGATCATAACGCTCTAAAACTTTCTAGATTGCTCAAACATTATCATATCATCATAATTAATTCATATCTAACATTTCATTCATGAAAGCATAGACACGTGTGAAATCTGATTTTACCGAAAACTCGTTAATCCTACCAGATCTATCTAATTTATTTTGATTTCACCTGGATTCTACCAATAACATAATTTTGATACATTCTAAATTATCAAATTAAATAAAAGTCAATACATTACTCTATGACACTACTAAAAGCATCCGAATACAAATAAAAAACTTAAAAATAGAAAATTTTACATGGATGTTTTACCGAAATTCTGATGGCATATACGGACTCCCAACGCTCCCACGAATGCGTAATAATCGACTGAATTGGAATCAGAGATACTATTCACAGTCTTTTTTCCTCGATTTGCATGAAATCAAGCGAAGTTCAACAAACCAACACCGCAGCCTCTTAGTACTCTAGAGGGCTTCGATTTATCGGGTGACTTGACTAATGGATCGAAGCAACAAGCCGGGAACAAAGCCTTGATATGTGCATGATTTTCTCCTTCATATTGCCGTTTTCTAGTTATTCAAGGCCACCACCGGCGACCGATGGACACCCCTCGACCGGTCGGCTGGTTGCCGATGTTTCCCTCATCTCTCTCGCATGAAACTTGAAGAAGCTGATCATCCACACAAACTTTGATAAGCTTAAGGGTTTGTATAATAACTTTCTGGAAATTACATTTAGTCCCCTGACAAAGGACTCCTTCAGAAATATATATTTTTGAGGCCCTTCTGGTGTAAATTATCTCCCCTCACACACACACCCATATATATTTACACACATCTTTCCCACAGACAAACAAAAGCCAATATATTGGTATACATAGCATGAAATACTTACCTAGTCTAGCGATCACTCCTGATCCTAGTCAAATTTGTCAAAACAAACGGCAGATGCAATTAGAACCGATATTACGCTAAATTCCCAACTCAACAATAACAAATTTCGGGTTCTTCCCGGAATAATCAAATCAAGTCTGATTTCAACGATTTCTATTTCATTACTCATAACATATCCAATATAACATATTCGTAAAATTAAATTCTATTTCCGGTTAAAAATTAGAAAGCTATCTGAAAAGTCCAAAAATATTGCGGATGAATCCAAAACTTTTCAAGTCCTTCCCGTTCCACCCGGTACACATCTAATACTCATATTTCATCATTATACACTGTTCTATATCAATTCAGTAATTTAAATATACAAATTACATGTTTTCGGAAATTCTTTCGCAAAAGCTTCCGATAACGCTACAGAATGATCTTGGACCCTCCGAAACTTTCCGAATTCATCCAAACGTTATCATATCATTGTAGGAAATGACTTTCCTTAGCGCGGCAGAAGTTGCTTGTGGTGGCACCAACTCCGGTATGGATCTTTAAAATTTTCTTTGCCTTCTCCATATGTTGTAGTAGCCGAAATCAATCCTTTGTTGTCCAACACTTGGATCAACCACTCGATCTTCCGAACTATGACTCGAAACCAACAAACCAAAGTGTGGGCTTCACTCACAAAGATTAAACTCTAAACGATTTAGAGAATCAAGATGTCACAATTGGTGTTTGGCTTTAGGAATTTCAAACACTCTCACAACACTTGTGAATGTTTGAACTCTCTCTATTTTCTCTCAAATCTTTCTCACAATAATTGTGTGAATGTTTGCAAAATGTTAATCTTGGGAAGTGAGAGAAATGGTAGAGATTATATTCTCTTACACAAGCCAACTAACCTTGTCATTAATCATCTAATGCTTTCTTGTAATGGTCAACACAAAAATGTGAATGCCATACCAAAACGTAAGAAATGATAAATTAACGACAAGGACTTTGTCATTAAGCATCTAATGCTTTCTTTCAATGGCAAACACATAAATCTGGAGGTCATACCAAAGCATAAACTGCATTAGCTAATGACAAATACATTAGGTGTATACATGTCACATAATAGATATAATTGCTTTGATGACATGGTAAGTCAAATGGCTTTGTCTCCAATGGTAAATAAAAATCAATATCTTAATAATGATTTATTTACTTTCAATTATGTTGTAGTAATTATCTCATAATTATTACTAACTTGATTATCTCATAATCAAGACTTGATTATCTCATAATCAAAGAATTCTAGAAAACATTAAGTTAAACTAATTTAACATAGTTTTCATTTGTGACAATAAATATTATTAATCTCATCAATAATATATAAATATAAAGTGAGCATATAATTAGACAATCTAATTATATTAGGTTTCCTACAGTTAATCGAGCTAGCACGGGGACCAAATGAACCTACAGTTTCGAGCTCCAATAATTCCAAAATATTAATTAAACTTTTTAATCAAATATTACAAATTATTAACTCCACGTTATTCCACTAAAACTCGAAGTTGAACTCACGTTATTGTAGATGGATAAAATAAAACCGAACATCTTTGGTGTCCATCGATATAGCCATTACATATGAATATAGCCCTTCACGAATATCTCATAAATAGAGCCGGTTCAAAAGTCCGTTAAACCCCTCTAAATATTTTGTCTCTTAAGCACCATTGATTCTATAATGAACAATTAATTCATAAAAATTATGAATATAAAACTTTCTATTCGCAATAGAAAAGTTGAGCGCTCAAATTGTTCAAGTCCCGAATCAACTCTTAAAAAAGATATTCTTCTGATTCTCGTAAAAAGGAGTGAATTTCATATCTATGTAAAATATTCTCTGCTACACACCAAACCATATCCCCAAAATACGTAGTTATTGGCCGGGAATGCAACACCAACCTCATCATAGTAAATCAAACGACATAGCTTGTCATGCAGGAGTTCGTAGTACACTCAGGATTAAGATCGAATCCATATATGACCATCTATTAGATAAAATGAATTTCTTCGGTTAACAGATATTTAAAGAAATTTGTATTTATCTAAGTCCAGTCCTATATGATCTCATCATACAAGGTGCCTTCATTCTCATGTCACTACATGAACGATCTCGGATCAAGGTCGTCATACAAGTATAGAATGGACCGCAGCTATAGATAAACCACAAACAAAGTACCCTCTTTGTTTACTAACTTCAGACATAAACCCTCTCGTGCATCAAACATACACTAAGTCTGAAGGTATAATAGTAATCAAGGTAAATAAGACAATTGGACAATATGCGATATAAATCAAACAACTTTGATAAAAATGAATAATGCATTTATTATTATTACAATAATCAATTCTGTTTTACAATACATGAAGCTTTAGGACATAAATCCCAATAATCGTCATAATTAACTCATATCTAACATTTTTTTTACCAAAGCATAGACACGTGAGAAATCCAATTTTATCGAAAACTCGCTAATCCTACTAGATTGATCTAATTCATTTCAATTTCACCAAAATTATACCAATAGCACAATTTTGATAAATTCTAACTTTTCCAATTCAATACAAGTTAATACATTACTCTACGACACTGCTGGAAGCATCTGAATGTAAAACAATAAATTAAAAAATAGTGAATTTTATTGGGATGTCTTATTGAGATTCTGAGGGTATATATGGACTCCCAATGCTCCATGAACGCGTAGGAATTGACGGAAATCGAATCGAAACTACTTTTCAAATGAGTGTTACTGTTCACTGTATTTTTTCCTCGATTTACGTGAAACCGAATGTCGTTCGACAAAACTGACACTGCGGTCTCTTAGTACTCTCTGAGGGCTTCGATTTGGTGGGTGGCTCAACACGTGGATTGAAGCGGCATGCCTTGATAAGAACATGATTTTCTCTTTCATCTTACCTGTTTTCCTGTGATTCAGGGCCACCCCTAGACTCCCCACGGCTGGTCGCACCGGCCGGCTGGTGGCAGACGTTTCCCTCCTCTCTCTCACATGAGACGTGAAGAAGCTGGGCATTTGCACAAAGGGTCTATATAATAACTTTATGGAAATTGCATCTACGCCCCTAACAAAATATTCCTTCATAAATTTATATTTTTGAGGCCCTTCTCGTATAAATTTCAAAATGTGTTCAACACGAAAATTGTTTGTCTTTAAAAAAATAGTCCAACGCATCAAGAACCAATTCCATCAGAGTTCGTTTTCTATTTTTATAGCTAAAAATACAAACTTTCCCTTATTATGTAATTCGCTTAATCGGTTCTTCTGAATTACGCGATTTCCAACGCAATAAATCTCTACTCTAAAATCTTCCGAATTATATTTTAACACTTAAACTCATATTCTCTAATATTGCCTCGTTCCAAGACTGAAACTTCAATATGAGAATATTTCAGTTTCGAAAATTCGGGATATTACATTTTTATTTCTTTTAATCTAGCCCAATCTGTGTAAGCCAGGTTTGGAAAATGCTTTAAAAAAAAAATCGACTTGATCCGACTTAAAAAATTTCAAATATAAATAGAAAAAAATATGTTAAACTTTTAAATTTCGACCCAGCAATCATGTGACTTTACTCAACCCGGCTCGCCTAAGGTTTCCTCTTCAATTTTTTGGGTTCTTTACGCCCTTTTAGAAATTATAAATAAATAATGGCATATGGGTCACTCATTTTCTTTAGTGGGCAATTTTGACATTTGCATGAGCAATACTTGGCACTTGCATTGCAGATAGGGAATGCATTGTCAATTATGTAAGTTGACCGATTCCAAAACTACCCTCTTCTTTTTTATGCTGTTCTGCTTGGACAAATTTAAGTTTAAAGGGGTTGCTTGGTATCTCTCCAACAATGACATCTCCAAATATATATATTTAAAAAATAATTAAATTCAAGTAATAATAATATGATTAAATCAGATAATTAAGAAATGTAAACATCCTGGGGTCCCCTTCATCTAACCTAAAAGATCCCTCACCGCAACAACCAGCATAGCAGTTATGCTTATCATCCATTTCTTAAATCATCATATTTTTTACTTTCTAGTCATCGGTTCAGTTCGGTTCTAAATCGGAATAGAACCGAACGGTTACGGTTCCATAAAATTAGGGAATCATAACCTTTAATCGAACTGGAACAGGTTCGAATGGTTCCGGTTCAATTTACTTTTTATAAAAAAATAATTTTAAAAATAGAAATTATTTATTTAAAAAAATTATAATTGGATATTATTACCAAATAAATATAATAAAAAAATTATTTTTAAATTTTATTATATTAAATTAAAAAAATAAAGAGCTTAAACTTAAAAAATATATTTATTTGAACTTAAATTTTATTACATTAATATTGGAACTGAACGGTTCTAATGGTTCGGCTCGGATGGGAACCATAACCGAATCGTACGAAATCGGTTTCAGTTCCGGTTCCCAACTCAAAATCGGACTATTCCTTCCGATTCGATTCCGGTTCGATTTCGATTCCGAACCGGAACCGTAAGTGATTTTACTTTCAATTTCATTTTCCTTTATTAAAAAGGGATCCAAAGCTTTTGAAAATCTCGAACAATCTACACAGTAAAACCCTTTTGTTTTAGCACTTGCCTGTAATAAGAAGCTGAGATATTAGGCGGGTAAAGATATTTCTGGCAAGATTCGAAACAGCACGGCAGCAACAACCACCTGTATTATATATGTGGATCTTGGACGAAATTCCTTAATCTCGATCCGTATCATTCAGTACGGGATTCGAGATAAAAAGTCGTTCTGAATAAAAATTTCAATTAGGATACGGAATGATTTTTTTGTTTTGAATCCTGAATTTTATCTTAAATATTCAAAAAACCATTTAAGATTCGAGACAATTTTTAATCATAATCGGGATATGAAAAGATCAGACAAGGACATGACGAATGCCATACTTATGAAGGTTAGTTCTCAACAACATAGTTGTTAAAACCGAACCGGACCAATCGATTCAACTGGTCGAACCGGGAATCAGCCATGAGTCTAGTCCAGCAAAACCTTAAAAACCGATCAAAATTGATCAAAACCGGCGAACCGGGCCGGTTCAATTTTTTTTTTAACAAAAAACAATAAATTTAAAATTTTTTTTTATAATTTTTAATTAAATAAAATTGTTTATGACATCAGTTGATTCTGTCAATTTTTTCGTAACAGTTCAATCAATTGAACTAATAAACCACTAAATTTTCTAAATTATCGGTTCGATCACCTGTCCGATTTTGAAAACACTGCTCAGCAATATATGTATGCTCTAATAGTAGCTAAAAATTAAATTTTGCAATCTTGGAATTTTCGTAAGGCTGTACGATCTCAGTTGTAATTAATGCAAAACAATATAACAGCACTTGAAAACTTTTTTGTAGAACCAAACCACACATGTGAGAGAGTTGCGTGTAAGAATGCAAAGCTGAAAAGGATTACTAAAATGTCACTGTTACAAAGGGGAAACTCATAATATTGGTCCAAAAATTCTGTTTTAAATCAAGTTTCTGGCCTGTTGGAGGAGATTAGAGATACAGTTTTCAACTTCTCTCTCAGTGAATTTCGACTATCCGAACACATTTTTCTTCAAGGACCACATCATCTCTATGACAAAATTAATTTATATAATTAATAATTTTTTTATTATAATAAGTGGTCTCAGTCTCTCAGATCCTGGCCTGGCTTGGTCAGATTGGGCTGACCCGAGCTTGTTTGCCTTCCCTAACTGCAGCAACAACCACCTATATTATATATGTGGGTTAGTGTTGGAGGAAAATTTCTAACCTTGATCTAACTATTCAGTACGAGATTCAGGAAAAAAAATCGCCTTGAATAAAAATTTCAATTAGGATATAAGATAATTTTTCGTTTTGAATCCTGAATTTTACCCTATAAATATGAATCAAAAAACTCCTAAAATTAAGACATGACAAGATGAGACAAGGACATGACGATTGCCATGTCAGTTCTCAAGCGGTATATGTATGCCTTTGCAATCTTGAATTCGACAAGGCTGTACGATCTCAGTTGTACTGCTAAACAACATAAGAGTACTTAGAAAACTTAACCACATATGTGAGAGTTGCGTGCAAGAATGTGAAGCTAAATGGTCGCAAGGATCACTAAAATGTGATTGTGACAAAAGGGGAAACCCATAATATTGGTCCAAAAATTCAGTGTCAAAATCAAGTTACTGGCCAGCAGCAGGAGATAAGAGAGTAGAGAGAGAATTTTCAACTTCTCTTTCGGTGAATTTTGTGTTCATGTTACTATCTGAACACATTTTCCTTCAATAAGCGAAGAGGACAACATCATCTCTATGACAAGATTCACTGTTATCTTTTATTCCTGCCTATGACAATTTGATAGAGAATAAGAATCCATCAGAACTTTCAATAAAAGTGACCTACAAAACAAGGCAATGACACCAGTCATTCTGTCAAACAAGTAATCCTTTATCCGAACAATTCAAACGCAAAAATCATCATAATCTTTCACATCCCTATGCCAGGTGAATTTTCAAAGCAAAGTATGAAAATACAATGGGCTCTTTTCACCGTCCCAAACTAGGTTTCCTAACCAAACATGCAATTGAAATGTATGCAAGAAAAAGAGCCATGGCATATAAGTTGCATAGTCTCTAATATGTCAAGCAGCCAGCCAAAGACTTCTGTCATTATCATGTGCATTCATAATTTTTTTACTATTTACCTTGATTATCCCCATGGGCAGTTGCTGATCATATGAGATTATAATTGCATTTCGTGCAAAAAGGAGTAAGCTACCATCCAATTCCATGCCTGAGACTTTATATGCCATAAATTAATATTTTAATCCTCATAAAGATTAGGAGTGGCCAGTCAAAACATTTAGACTAATTTTTAAAACGAAAACATAACAAAAATTAGGTATCATGAAGCCAGGAATCACCAAAACATCTATCTTCAAGGTATGTCTATTGTTTTTACTCATTTTGGCACTTGGCTTCGCTACTTCCATTTTCTTCTTGACTACCTCCATCAGCACTAAGCTCTGAAGTTTTTGAAGGTGCTGGTTCAGAACATGCCTTCAGGACAGCCTCGTTCTGCAAGAAGGGAGAATTTACACGGCTTCAAATTCAAACCAAATGCAGCCAATATCATGTCATACACAAATAAAAAGTAGCATAACCCAAAATATGTTGGTAGATGCACTCAAAGGCACGTATAATGGAATCTTGAAACAGAATATATGAAAATATGGAGGCCAAACAATCAAATCACATTATTTACATGGAATGAGTTTATGCACATTTATTCTTATGGGCTTCAATCCGTAAGACTAAGGAAGGCCTGTGAATAAGTGGCCAACAATCATGGCTGAATGTCCTGATGGTTGCAAAGATATTTTCAGCACTCCTTGACTTTTTGTATTAAGTATTTGTATATATTCTGCTAAATTCATAAATAATACTCAAAATCTATTTCAGATTTAAAATTTAACAAAAATCAACTAGATCTCAAAATGACTTCCATTACGGTGTTCTTATGCAAGAGGTCAAGGGTTCAAAACTTCAAATCCCCCTAACACTAATGTAGTTAAAAGGCACAAGGTGCACTAAGGCGCAAAGGATCTTATGGCATAGGCGCGCCCCTGATGAAGGTGAGGCGCAAATTGCAAAAAGAAAAATATAAGTATGCAATCAACAAAAATAAAGAGAAATCACTGAATATATATCAAAAAAAATTACAATAATATAAATACTGATAATATAAATGAATGTATTTATCAAAATTTAAAGCTCACCTAAAACCTATCTTAATTTATTAAATAAATATTATATAACTTGATTTCGGGTTAGGTGAGTCAATTCGGGTAGGGGTTTCTCATACATTTTTATGAGGCGCGCCTAGGTGTCTTAATAGCGAGTGCCTTTGTGCCTAGGCGTGTCCTGATGAAAGTGGCTTGGTCTGACCCTCCACGAGACGCAGTGATCTGAGCCTAAGCCTGAGGCGCGCCTAGGCACTTTTGGGACACGCCTTTGACATCTATGCCTAACACCAACCTAGACCGGATTAGCTTAATCTGATAAGGGATGGGGTGGGGTGCATTGTAACTATATAATAATAATAAATACGATGCCGAGCCTCATCTCTGTATACATATTGAAAATGTTAGGACTTAATGGATCCTGGCAATAGAGAAGAAGCAAAGAAAGAACATGGTGGATCCATTACCCATTAACTTGATGCTGGCACGACAACAATTAAGGGAAATTCATCAAACTAGAATGAAAAACCTTGCCCCGATTAACTGAAGTTTATAACAAGCATAGTAATAAGTTCATTGAAGCAGTATCAGTTAACTGATTATGTGCCAGTGGCACTTGCATCCCGCATATATGTTTGTATGCCTAAACTATAACAGAATGTAATATAACCCAGTGCTATTCTTTAGTGTTTGATATATTTTTGAGACGAGCCCCTGAGTCCTGACAAGCCAACACTACTACATTCATGCACGGGAAACATTTTTCAAAATCACCAGGTGGGGTAGCATTCATCCAGCCACTACAATGAACCAATCAAATGTTTGGATAACCATATTACAGAATTAAGCAGCAACATATACAAATTAAAAATTAAATTAATGGCGAAAAGTACTCGTACAAGATGTTTTAAGAGAATCTCCTAATGATTTATGATCAATCTAGTAGTATACATCCAACATGATCCAACGCTTTTTACTCATTAACTTCAAATATCCTAGACCACTAATAATGAGAATTTAGGAATTGAAGTTCCCAATCATGAAAGAAAACTACCACCCATGTCCACGAAAGGAGCATATAAGCTTAAAATCTATATAAATCATGTAATTCTTCGTTATAAATACCAACACAAACATACGGATGCTTCATTCAGGAAGAATGGATCAATTCAATTCAATTAAGTGGATAGATATTTAGGGTTTAGGGTTTAGGAGGGCACCTGCCAAACTCGAAGGATACGCTTCTTGGCGTTGGCCTTACGAGTGGTTGTAAGCTTTATTCTCTTCCAAACGAGGCCACCGGAGTCGTGTTTTTTCACAATCTCCATTACCCTTGTCCCCCAAAATGCTCCGATTCCTCCCATCGCTCCCCTCTTTCGCTCGCTCCCGCTCTGTCTCTTGCAACGCTCAGTTTCTACTTTCTATTAGGTTTTGCCGCCATTGGGCTAATCTCCAATTTGGGCCTTCTTTTTGTTTCCCTTTATTGTTACTGAGCTTGTAATCTAAAAATATGTTATTATACCCCCTACAAGTGTTTAGTACACCCAGATGTGAGATATTGATCGAGGATGAGCTGATCGCATCAATTTGATTCTGATTTCACCTCCTCAACTTCTAAGAGTGACACAATATCTCTAAAATATCCTCAAAATAATTTGACTTGATGGTATATGATTTATGGTCATGTCTTTAGTTTGAATTCAGAAAATACATTTCTTGTAAGAATCTGAGACAGTTGGGGTTTTACCTGCTCCGCTTAAGCTCGGAATGGGTGATTTGGCGGCAGGATTTCCAATGATTTCAAAAAAAAAAAATACCTCTAAAATGATAACTAATCATCAAACGATTCAAATTTAACTTAAGTTACTGTAACAATATAACTAAATTCAATAAATATACACATGCCTATTTGGCTTCCAATATAAGTAACAATTACGTGTATACAACAAATATAAGAGAAAAGTTCATATAATACAGATATGATATATTAGAGAACAGGAAAAAAATTTCCATAATCAAAGGATATAAAGATTACCTATTATTCTTCGTCAAAATCTTTAACCATTTTGCTTCAGTTAGATAATGTTTATGGTGATTTTCGGATCTGAGAAGATCTGAGATATGGAGAAGGGTATTAAAGGGATTTCACTTATCAAGATGAGGGTCCAAGCTCTAAACCCAGAGGTGTCAGACCCGACCAATGGCCCAGATTCGGCTACATTTGAAGGCTGACCCGAGGATGCTGGTTTTGTCTTTGAAGCATAATGAATAGGACTCGGGATGAACCAGCAGAGGCACTGTCATATACACCCGAGAAGGTGATCATTGGAAAATACAAGTTAGAAGAAAATTATAACAGTTCAGACTGTCATCAAGAGAAGCCATTTCTCAATATTTCTACATGCCTATGAGCTTAATATTGGTTTGACCCTTTTAAAGAGAAGGTGAGGGAAGTGAAGGTTTTTCTCTGGACTCGACCTGTTAGTAGATTAAAGGAATGACGTCATTCATTTCAGTGAACCAACCCGAGGTTATGTGTCGGGATTGCAGCATTATGCTCTTAAGACGGGTGATGTAAGCCCTAAGACAGAAGTGTGAGCCTCCCAATGACTGATGAGATAGGAGTAGGCCAGTGGCTGATGAGATGGAAGATGGCATCAGACTTATTGACTGACACAAGAAACCGCGTGAGTGGTTGGAATACAGGTTGGCATGTAGGCAAAAGTGTGTAGCAGTGACCAAAAAAAGGTGAATTAATGAGTTTCAAATGGCAGAGAGTAGTTGTGTCAGGCGGCGGAGCTACTACTTGTAGGGTGATTGGGGAAGAGAGCTTACGTAATAATAACTTGGTAATGTGGCTGACGCCATGAGTTGGCGGAATAGTGGATTTATACACACTATATAAAGGTGTTGAGAATTCATTGTAAGGGGTTAGCTAATTTTTCTCGCGCATAACTTGTAAAAGAGAGTAAAAACTAAGTGTAAGCGAGAGATAGAGCAAATCGATTTGACCCGAGCTCCCAATAAAGATTTTATTTCCTTTACATTCGCGGACGTAGGTTGGATCCATGCCGTCGAACCACGTTAAACTCTCTGTTCTTATCTGTGTGTTTTCTTGTTTGTTTGCCAAGTTTGATTTGGTTCCCAAATAACCAAATAAATTCATTGCTTGGCGGCAGTTTGTTCGAAGAGTGGTTTTTCCCGAATTACCCTTGGAATGAAAAACAGTCGTCAATAGTTGGCGCCGTGTGGGGGAACCGGTACAAATGACCGGCGTAAACACACACGTATAATGCAAGCGCACGTATCGTTCAAGTAGTATAAAAATATCGATCCCACGAGGACTTATTTCCTACTGTTGTTATTAATTGTTGAATCTATTTAATTACAAATATCTAATTAAATGGATAAGAGAGATTGTTTGTTTGATTGGTTGAAAGTGGTGTTGTTAAATAAATAAATAAATAAAAAGACAAAAGAAAATACTAAGGAAAATAACAAAAGACACAAAGATCTAGGGTTGTGATTTATTCCAATATCATTATAAAGATGAAGTGATTATTTTATAGTTAGGAAATACAATGATTTATTAACCTGGAACACGAAATTATGCGAAAGCATCTGTCGATGGTCAGACACAAATACCCAGTATAACCCAATTGAACCATATTCCTATGTCAACCACATTATCTGGATTCATTAAGATTAAGTTCCAATTATGGCTACCCTCGCCCGACAGGTATATTCCTATCCTGTAAGGAAATCTATTAAAGGGTTATCTATCCTCAAGGAAGATCGTGGGCTATTGAGTCTAAGGTTTTAAACTTAAAATCTCTATGTCTAGTTCATTTTAAGTTTACCTAATCAATTTTATTAGTGATCGGTTAATAAAAAAAGCATTAAGATTAAGACTCAATAAATAAATCATTATGTTACCCAAACTATAATCTAACCCTTATAAACCGGTGATATTGAAATTCATTACAACCCCAGATAACTATTTAGTTATGACACATAATTAGGACTAATAACTGAAAGATAAAAGACATAAAGTAAAAATACTGAAAAGTAAAAGACATAAAGTAAAATGCTGTGAAAAGTAAACCTGAAAAGTAAATTGCAATAAAATAAAATGCTAAGGTAAAAGGAATTACTTTTACTACTACTAATTTAGATATCTCCCATAAAATAATATATAAACTTGTGATATTATTTAACCAACCGACCAATCTGGCGGTATCCTGATTAAGTCCAATTAAGTCCAACCAGCCATATAGGCGGTAATATTTGTCCATAATCCAGCCATAAAGGCGGTACCAAAATAAATTTATCAACCGACCAATCTGGCGGTATCCTTGATTAATCAGGTTCAAACCAACAGAAAATAAATATACCAACCGACCAATATAGCGGTATCCTTTATTAATCAGTATTTTAAAGTGTAAATATATTATTTTTAAGGGAGATTAATCTAAATAGTAACAGTAAAAGAATTACCTTTCACCCTAGCTGGGAAATTACTTTCTCATGAATAGTAAAAACTGTAAAAAGTAAAAAGTAAAAATTAAATTACTATTATTACAAATGGTAATTAAAATAAATTACAAATAAATAAATTAAAAAAAAAACTAAAAATAAAAATAAAAATAAAAATTCTAGAGAGAGAAACTCTCTCTAGAGAGAGAAATCAAGAGAGAGAGAGGTGTGAGGTTAACAAAATCTGAAAATTCGCCATCTATTTATAGCAAAATTTTTCACTGTTCGGGCGTCGCGACGCCAAGCCCTCAGCGTCGCGACGCTGATTTTTCACTATTTGGTTGACGTGGCACGATGAGAAGGCGACACGTGGCATGGCGGCTGACTGTTGAAGCGACACGTGGCAAGGCGGCTAAGACTCAATTATTGTGATGACGTCATTGATGACGTGCACTATTCATGACGTCATTGGTGACGTCACTCTGATGATGTGGAAGACAACGTGGCGACACGTGGGGCGGCGGCCGTCAGACGAATGAGAGGTTGACACGTGTCGCGCTGTGATTGGCTGATGATGACGTGGCATGTTGACTCGGTTGACTTGCTGATGTGGCTGCTGATGTGGACGATGATGTGGCGACACGTAGGATGACACGTGGGGCGGTGGCCGTCCAAGCAATAGGATTTCGACACGTGGCACGGCGCATTTTAGCATCTCTGTTGTGATGGTGACACGTATCACGGCGCATGTTAGCAAAGTCAACTTTTCTCAGATTCTGATTTTGTTGACCCGGCGCATGTTAGCAGATTCGGCGTACGCTGGGCGTCGCGGCGCGCAGTGTTCCAGCGTCGCGACGCTGAAGAGACGAAAATATCTCTGTTGACGCATTTTTGTCCGGTTTTGCCTCAAATTGCCTCCAGTGCTTTCCAAACTTTATTTATCTACAAAATAACACAAAACACATCAAAACATTCACAAAACTCAAGAAACTATACAAAATATTAGATTAAATGAGTGGGAAATAGTGATATAAATACCACTCATCAACAAAAAACGGCAAACACATTAAGACGATGGCAGGAAACAAAAACCATAGAACTTCAGAGGTTTCTACGACGGAGTGGATGGAGAAAATGGAAGAAACCGTGCAGAACGAGAGAGAGAATGCTCGAAGGGAGATGGAAATATGAAGGTTATGCTAGAGAAGATTGGGAAGTTAGAAAAGAAGACGGGGGAGAGAGGGGAAGAATGAACTATTATCGGATTAAAGGCTCGGAGGTTCTGACAATAAAAAGGCTCCAAAGATCCTGAAGGGCAGACCGGTGCCCATAATGTTCACCGATGAGGACGCACAAAGGTCAACTACCCCCATGATGATGCACTGATAATTAAGGCCAATATCAAAGAGGTTGAGGTATAAAGGATATTGGTAGATCCTTGGAGCGCGATGGATATTATCTCCAATGAAACTTTAAACGATTTGGGCGTTGAGTACACCACTTCGATCCAGGATGCGACACAGTTTTACGTGTTTGGGGGAGCATATGTGGTCTCATTGGGCCAGGTAAAGTTGACAATAAATATTGAGACAACTCCCCATACCTGGATCATTATGATGGATTTTACAGTAGTAGATTGCATGAACAGCTATCAGGTAATCTTGGGGAGGCCCTTTATGATAAAGTCAAGGGCGGCTATGTCGTGGTACTATTTGAAGCTGAAATTCCCAACTCGAGATGGAGTTGGAGTTGTCTGTGGGTGTCAGAAGGTGGCTAGAAATTGTTTTGCCACCGTTTCTAAAGAAACTCTGTGATTTGAAGAGTTAGGAACGAAGAGGAAAGAAAGAGAATGGGAAGATGGTGGGGAACCTCGGGTTGTGTACAGGCCACCAGTTGTCCCAGACGAGGAAGTTAGTGTTGTTGGAGAAAAAGATACAGCAAAAGCAGAGTTGGTTGATCCTCGTCCCGACGAACCAGCCTAGCTAGAGGCAGGCGAGGAACTGGAAGTGTTGGAGCTTCTTGGCCGTGGGAAGATAATAAAGGCTGGGTCGGTTTGGAGCCAAATTTGAGGGAACAATTACTGAGTTTTATGAAGGAGTATGCAGATGTCTTTGCATGAGACCACCTAGATAAGCTCAGGATTGACCCCAAGTTTATCAATCATCGCTTGCCAATTGATCGAGCTCATAAATCGATGAAGTTGAAGAGGAGAATTTTCAACTAAGAGCGATACGGGGTGATTCAGACCGAAGTCGAAAAATTACTTAAGGCTGGATTTATTAGGGAGGTCAAATACCCGGAGTGGGTGTCAAATGTGGACTTAATGAAGAAGGATAATGGAAAATGGAGGATGTGCGTGGATTTCTCAGACTTGAACAAGGCTTGCCCGAAAGTTAGCTTCCCACTCCCTAAGGTAGACCAACTGGTGGACTCAATTGCATGTCATGGACTAGTCAACTTTATAAAAGCCTTTTCAGGATATAACCAGGTCAGGATGCATCCCAAGGATGAAGAAAAGACAACCTTTATCACAGACCATGGGTTGAACTATTATAAAGTAATGCCTTTCGGAATAAATAATGTTGGGGCTACCTATCAGAAGTTGGTAAACAAGGTCTTCAGGCCGCTCATCGGTAAGACCATACAGGTCTATGTCGATGAAATGATCACAATGACTAACAAACTCGAAGATCTTCCGGACGACCTTCGGAAGACGTTTTAGTTGCCGAGGAAGCACAATATGAGGCTAAATCCAGATAAGTGGGCCTTTGGGTTATCTTCCGAGAAATATTTACGATACACGATCAGTGCACGAGGCATCGAGGAAAACCAATAAAAAATCAAAGCAGTTTTGGACCTAAAACCTCCAATGATGGTCAAATAAGTGCAGAGTCTAACGGATCGAGTGGCGGCACTAAACCGGTTCATCTCCAAAGCCATTGATAAATGTCATGTCTTTTTCCAATTGATTAAGAATGCCAAGAAAAAAGTCAGTTGGACGAGTAAATGCGAGGATGTTTTCCAAAAAATCAAAGAGTACCTGGCCAACCTCCACTATTGACAAAGCCAATCCCGGGTGAGATTTTATTCTTATACTTAGCCGTTTCTGAATATGCTGTAAGTTCGATATTAGTACAGGTTGTAGACAGAATTCAGGGGCTAGTGTAATGTACTAGTAATGTGGATGCTGAAACTCAGTATCTGGCCTACGAACTGGTAGCTCTATCTCTGGTCACTGCAACTAGGAAGTTACGACCCTATTTCCAAACCCACCCCATTAGGGTATATACGACCACCTGTTGTGGTAGATCATGCATAAGCCGAAGACCTTAGGTCGTCTAGTAAAGTGGTCCGTGGAACTCAATAAGTATGATATATCCTATCTGCCTATGGTGTCAATCAATGAGCAAGCATTGGCAGATTTTGTTGCAGAATTCAATGGTCCTCAGGTTGTGATAGTGAGAGAAGCAAAGTGGGAGCTGTTCATTGATGGTTCAGTCAGCACATAAGGAGGCGGAGCAGAGTGATCCTTAAGAGTAGTGAAGGCGAGGAATTGGGCTATGCCCTTAAATTTGCCTTCGAAGTAACCAATAATGAGGCAGAATACGAAGCAATTAGGTAAGAGATATGACGGTAAAAAGTGACTCTCAGTTGGCTGTGTAGAAGTTGAATGGTGAGTTCCAAGCAAGACAGCTGAACATGATAGCTTATTATTCCAAGGTGATGGGATTTGTTGAAAAAATGGGGAATGGCATGTTTAAACAAATCAGACGGGAGAATAATCAGCAAGCAGACTCATTGGCTTGCTTAGCATCCTCCATCAAGTTAAAGATTCCTCGAACCATTTCGTTGGGGAACTTATAATCAAAAAGTGTGGGGGTGTCAATGTTATGGAGGTAGAGATCGAATGAGAGGTCGTCTTGGATGGACCCAATCAAGAAATAGTTGGAAACGAGGGACACGCCAGATGAGGAAAAAGAGGCAAGGAGATTGAAGTATTAATGTGTCAAATTTTTTTTGATAAATGAATTAATATACCAAATGGGGTACATGACGCCATACTTGAGATGTCTGGGGCCCGAAGAGGCTAATTATGTACTTAAAGAAATCCACAAGGAAATTTGTGGAAACCACGATGGAGGTCAATCAATTGCCCACAAGACACTTAGACAAGGTTTTTTTTGCCAACAATACATCAAGACGGGGCTACGATCGCCAGGGCCTGTGATGGATGCTAGAGGAACGCTGACTTACCTCACCAGCCACCCGAGCAGCTGACCACGTTATCAAGTCCTTGGCCATTTTCCTAATGGGGATTAGACATTATTGGGCTGATACCTACGGGTCGGGGTCAGGCCAAGTTTGCAATCTTTACAATATCTTATTTCTCCAAATGGGTAGAAACTGAACCACTGACTGCAATAACTGAGTAAAAAGCCAACAGATTTTGTTAGAAATAGTATTGTGTGTCGGTTCGAGAGACCTTGGGCTATCATTACTGACAATGGAAATATTTCGATAGCAAAGGCTTCAAAAGGCTTCAGAAAGCATTGTGAGGATCTTCAAATTACGTTGAGATTTTCCTCACATGCGCACCTAAAGTCTAACAGGCAAGTAGAAGCGACGAATAAAACCATCAAGAATAATTTGAAAGCCAGACTCGAGTCTTGTAAGGATTTGTGGGTAGAAAAACTGCCAGAGGTTTTGTGGGCACATTGGACGACTTACAAAGATTCTACGGGGGAGACATTTTCTTTGGCTTACAGGTGTGAAGCGGTCATCCCTGCTGAGATTGGAATGACATCCCATCAGGTGTAGTACTTTGAAGAAGGGCGGAATGAAGAACTCCTCAAGCACCATCTTGATCTAATAGAAGAAAAGAGGGATAGATTGTCGTTCAAAGTGGCAGTGTACCAGCAGAAGATGACACGTTTCTATAATAAAGGGGTTCAGAAATGATCATTCCTCCTTGGTGACCTAGTTTTAAGATGAGTTACATTGAATACAAGGAAGCCTGAATATGGTTCATTAGGAGCTAAATGAGAGGACCTTATACAGTTGCCGATGTCAACATGACATGTACCTATCATTTAGAACAGTTGGACGGTACCCGACTCAAGAAGCCTTGGAATGTGGAGATGCTACAGAAATACTTTCAATATAGCCTATCTTAGAATGACCCTCAAAGAGTTGTAAGATAGGCAGTAGATCCCCTAATATGAATAAGACTTTCTATTTCTTAAATAGAAACTTATTCATCTATGATTGTTATTATTTGAGCGGGAAATGCATGTTTAATATCCTGGGGAGATACTCGTTATTGGAGTATATAAACGGATATAAGACATGTGGAAAACTGTGCACCTCCGTGGCACGCCAATCTCTGGTGTCACTATCAAACCCTTGGGTTGGAACTTAAACACCCAGTGACTTGCATCTTTGAGGAGTGTAACATGAAGGCATGCGTGGTGTTTGGCATCTCGGGTATCCACAGCACACTCAATGAGTGAGTCGGCATGGCATTTGTTACCCCAAGGTAATCATAACACGTATGGATAACGAATGGCTTCAATACTACGATATCTCAAGGATTGCATAACGAGGGGAGAGATAATTCACCCACGACGTGTCGCCTAGTGTTGGAGGTGCATAATACTGGGAAGTGTAGGAATCGACTTTCCTTAGTGAGGCGGAAGTTACTTGTGGTGGCACTGGGTCCGGTATGGATCTTTAAAATTTACATTGCCTTCTCATTTTGTTGTAGTAGCCAAGATCAATCCTTTGGTGTCCAACATTTGGATCAACCACTCGATCTTCCGAACTATGACTCGAAACCAACAAACCGAAGTGTGGGCTTCACTCACAAAGATTAAACTCTAAATGATTTAGAGAATCAAGATGTCACAATTGGTGTTTGGATTTAGGAATTTCAAACACTCTCACAACACTTGTGAATGTTTGAACTCTCTCTATTTTCACTCAAATCTTTCTCACAACGAATGTTTGCAAAATGTTAACCTTATGAAGTGAGAGAAATGGTTGAGATTATATTCTCTTACGCAAGCCAACTAACCTTGTCATTAAGAATCTAATGCTTTCTTGCAATGACAAACACATACATATGGAAGCCATACCAAAGCATAAAATGCATTAGCTAATGAAAAATATATTAGGTGTATCCATGCCACCTGATAGACATAATTACTTGGATGACATGGTAAGCCATATGGCTTTGTCTCCAATGGTAAATAAAAATCAATATCTTAATAATGATTTATTTATCTTTCAATTATGTTGTAGTAATTATCTCATAATTATTACCAACTTGATTATCTCATAATCAAGACTTGATTATCTCATAATCAAAGAATTCTAGAAAACATTAAGTTAAACTAATTTAACATAGTTTTCATTTGTGACAATAATATTATTAATCTCATTAATAATATATAAATATAAAATGAGCATATAATTAGCCAATCTAATTATATTAGGTTTGCTACAGTTAATCGAGCTAGCATGGGGACCAAATGGACCTACGGTTCGAGCTCCAGTAATTCCGAAATATTAATTAAACTCTTTAATCAAATATTACGATTATTAACTCCGCTTTATACTAAAAACTCGAAGTTGAACTCCCGTTACCGTAGATGGATAAAATAAAAACGAACAACTTCGGTGTCCATCGATATAGTCATTACATATGGATATAGCCCTTCACGAATATCTCATAAATAGAACCGAGTCATAAGTCTGTTAAACCCCTCTAAATATTTTATCTCTTAACACCATTGATTCTATAATGAACAATTAATTCATAACAATTATGAATATAAAACTTTTTATTCGCAATAGAAAAGTTGAGAGCTCAAATTGTTCAAGTCCTGAATCAACTCTTAAAAAAGATATTCTTCTGCTTCTTGTAAAAATGAGTGAATTCGATATCTATGCAAAACGTTCCCAGCTACACACCAAACCATATCCCAAAATACGTAGTTATTGGCCAGGAATGCAACACCAACCTCACCATAGTAAATAAAAGGACATAGCATGTCATGCATGAGTTCGTAGTACACTCAGGATTAAGATCGAATCCATATATGACCATTTATTAGATAAAATGAATTTCTTCGGTTAACGGATATTAAAAGAAATTTGTATTTATTTGAGTCCAGTCCTATATGATCTCATCATACAAGGTGTCTACATTCCCATGTCACTATATGAACGATCCCGGATCAAGGTCGTCATACAAGTATAGAATGGACCACAGCTATAGATAAACCACAAATAAAGTACCCTCTTTGTTTATTCTCTATGGACTATTTAGATTACTAACTCCAGACTTAAATCCTCTCGTGTATCAAACATACATTAGTCTGAAGATACAAGAGTAATCAAGGTAAACAAGACAATTAGACAATATGCGATATAAATCAAAAACTTTGATAAAATGAATAATGTATTTATTATTATTATTACAATAATCAATTTTGTTTACAAAAATGAAGCTCTAGGACATAAATCCCAACAATCTCCCACTTGGACTAGAGCAAATGGGACATGTTATGTAATCTTAAACCCTTAGGTGACCTTCAAACACTTTAGCCGATATCTTTGTAACGAATCAGCCAGGTTGTCTGCGGATGGAATCTGCGTGACAACGACATCTCCTCTATGCACTATCTCCCTGATGAGGTGATATTTTCTCTCAATATGCTTACCCCTCTTGTGGCTTCTTGGTTCTTTGGAGTTCACCACTGCACCACTATTATCGCAATAAAGCATGAGTGGTTTCCCATATCTGGAATAACTTCCAGATCTGCCAAGAACTTACGGAGCCAGACTTCTTCCTTAGCTGCTTCACAAGCTGCTACATATTCAGCCTCCATGGTGGAGTCAGTAATACAAGATTGCTCAAGTTCCTCTATACTATAGCCCCACCACCTAGGGTGAACACTGATCCGGATGTTGATTTCCTAGAATCGACATCCGTCTGAAAATCAGAGTCAGTATATCCTCTCAGAATCATATCCTGACTTGTATATACAATTATATAATTTCTCGTTCTCCGAAGATACTTGAGAATATGTTTCATCGCTACCCAATGATCTAATCCTGGGTTGGATTGAAACCTACTTACCACCCCCACTGTAAAACATATGTCTGGTCTCATGCATAACATAGCATATATAAGACTTCCAACTGCTGAAGTATATGGTATATGTCTCATCTTCTAAACTCATTGAGGTGTCTTAGGAGACCGTTCCTTAGACAACTGAATTTCATGCCTGAAAGGTAAATTGCCCTTCTTGGAATTCTGCATACCAAATCGCACAAGAATCTTGTCGATATAGGTTGCTTGAGACATTGCTAACAGTCGTTTCTTGCGATTCTGAATGATCTGGATCCCAAGTACATAACTTGCCTCTCCCAAATCTTTCATTTGGAATGGGTTAGCTAGCCAGATTTTTACGTCCGATAATATCTTTACATCATTCCCAATGAGTAAAATATCATCGACGTATAACACAAGGAAAACCACATTCCCATCAATGATGCGCTTTAGACACATGGCTCATCGATGTTCTGCTCAAAGTTATAAGACTTGATCATATTATCAAACCTTATGTTCCAAGATCTAAATGCTTGCTTAAGTCCATAAATGGACCTTTGCAACTTGCAAACCTTTTTCTCATGACCTTGGGTAATGAACCTCCATGGTTGTACCATATAGATACTTTGATCAAGATTGCCATTCAAGAATGCAGTCTTGATGTCCATTTTCAAAATCTGATAGTCATAATATGTGGTAATGGAAAGAATAATCCTGATGGATTTAAGCATGGCTACTGGCGAGAAAGTTTCTTCATAGTAACCTCCCTCATTTTGGGTATAACCCTTTGCCACTAGCCTAGCCTTGAAAGTCTGTACTTTCCCATCTATTCCTTTTTTTTCTCTTGTAGATCCACTTGCAACCTATGGGTTTTACTCCATCAGGTTGGTCTACAAGTTCTCAGACTGAGTTAAAGTACATAGACTCCATCTCGAGGTTCATGGCTTTGAGCCATTCCTCTTTATCAGTATCTTCCATTGCACCACGATAGGTCAATGGATCATCTATACCATCATAAGATGCAACAACTTGCACCTCACTATTTCCTAGATAGCGTGCAGGTAGTCTTAAAACCCTCCCACTAAGTCTAGATGGTATGGTATCCTCATAAACTTACATCCGACTTTCAGATGTAGAAGGTGTAATGTCTTTGTCAACATTTGATAATTGTGTACTGGTCGTACCAGCAAGTAACTTCTCAAGTAACACTTTACTTCGAGGTTTGAACTCTCCCATATAGTCCTTCTCAAGAAATGTAGCATTTGTCGACACAAATACTTTATTATCTTCTGGACTATAAAAGAATCCACCCCTAGTTTCCTTAGGATAGCCTACAAATAGGCACACATGTGAATGTGGTTCCAACTTAGTACTCTTGTTCTTTACCACATGTGCCGGACACCCCCATATACAGAATTGTCGCAAACTAGCTTTACGACCATTCCACAACTCTAAGAGAGTCTTAGGAACGGACTAAGAAGAAACTACATTCATGATATACATTACAGTTTGCAATGGATACTTCCAGAATGAACTAGGTAGAGTGCTATAACTAAATATTGATCTCATCATGTCTAGTAGGGTCCGATTTTTCCTTTATCCAACACCATTTTGTTGTGGTGTTCCAGATGATATGAGCTGTGAAATAATTCAATGCTCAACTAATAATTCCTCAAAATATCTATCAAGGTATTCTCATCCACGATCTGATTGTAGAATTTTGATACTTTTACCTAACTGGTTCTCAACCTCAGCACGATACTCTTTGAAATTTTCAAATGTACCTGACTTGTGCTGCATTAGGTAAACATACCCATATATGGAATAATCGTCAATGAAATTGATGAAGTATTCAAAACCACCTCGTGCTTTTACATTCATCGGTCCGCAAACGTCTGAATGTATTAGCTCAAGTGTTTCTTTGGCTCTTATCCATTTTCCAGTAAAAGGTCTCTTGGTCATTTTACCTTCTAGACATGACTCACAGACAAGTAAAGTACTGAGTTTTAACTGATTTAAGACTCCGTTCTTAATTAGTCTATCTATCCGGTCAATGTTAATGTGACCAAGTCTAATGTGCCATAAATAGGTATCATCATGAGAAATCTTTTGCCGTTTAGTTTTAGATCTTTCAATCTTAAACATTTCAGTATTAAACAGTGATTCATGCATTAACGGCCTTAATACATATAGATTATTTTTGGAGTTTCTCATGCATATCTTTAATCTATTTCTACTAATAATAACTTACTTATTAAATGAAATAGAAAAACCACATTCCATAAGTTTTGTTACGGAAATTAAATTCCTGTGAAAACCAGAAATATAAAGCACACCATTTAAACATAAATAATTATTATTAAAGTTTAACTTGGAATCTCCCACTACTTTTGCTGAAACAACATCCTCTGTCCCAACTCTCATGGTAAAGCTACCTTCAGCAAGGTCCCTCCATGAGTCAGGTAGCTGCAAATAACAACAAACATGGTTAGTGGCACCAGAATAAACAATCCATATGGATTTATCATCCCCTACCAAAAGAGACTCAATGACAAGTAAATCGTATTTACTTGTTGTAGGACACAGAAATCGGCGACGCTGTTCCAGGCTTGCGGCCTGGTTGGGAGTACGGAGTAGCCCACGGGGGAACTAAATCGGAGAAATAACATGAAGTCGCCACCCAGTGTGAACTGGGAAATAGTTTAAGGCCGCACTCACCCCTCGCGAGGGAAGACCTCAAACCATCGGGTTCGGAATGGTCCCTTACTTATGTCACTTGTAATGAAGGGTTTTGTGCAATAATCTAACCAAGTCTACGCAACAACAACCTACATCTAAGTTTGCATACTACCTATATCTAAGTTTGCATGCATACAAGTAAGTCGAAATAACGGTAAACACACAATTTCATGAACATATTAAATAAATAAATGCGGAAAGATAGCTAAACAATAACGGTAAAAACATAAATATTAAAAGAGCTAACTAAGCATATGATGGGGAAAGAAATAACTAAAGAAACAAACATGCATAAAACATGATAAATGGATCTTTCCAGTGCGTGCGCGTTCGTGTAGCGTTAGTAAACGCGTTCGAATGATAAACAGAATGCACGTGTTCGAGTAGCGTTTGATAACGCGTTCGAACTGTAAACAGAATGTACGGGTCTGAGTAGCGTTTGATAATGTATTCGAACGAGACGAGGCAGAATGTATACGTTCGTGTAACGTTTGATAACGCGTTCGAACAGAATCACAAAAAATGATACCTCTAATCACATAAACACCTAAATCATACATAAAATCACATAAACACCTAAATCATGCATAAAAAAGAACATACTAAACAACTAAATCATGCATAAAGGAAAATAACATACTAAACGATTAGATCAAGAATAAACATGAGATTGGATGAAACGGAATATGTGTGTCTCTCAAGTGATACGTGGAGTTGTTTCCCAAGTACAAACCGCATTACCGTCCATTCGGATTCGGCTACGGAATTTACGTCTGGGTTTCCATCCGATATATAGCACAAGAGATAACACATATTTCATTCATCCCATGGCCACAACATTCATGAATCCACAATACACATGCGAATAAATAATAACAAAAGAACGGAAATAACTAAAAAAGATGCCCTCAGGCCTAACATCTTAAATCGTCTCTTGGAAGTGCGTTATGCGACCGTTGGAAGGGTTAATGCTCTGCAACTCCTCTGGTTCACTGGTTCGTTGTTTTCCTTCGTTGCCTCGCAGTTTCGGGCTGCTGTTTCCTCCGTTTTGGGTTGTTATTTCTGCTGTTCTTTGCTGCTATTTTTGGATTATTTAAAAGTGTAATTTAGAGGTGATTTGGGCTGCTGTTTGCAGTAATTGAAGGCTGATTTTTAGGGTATGTTTTGCGGTAATTGAAGGGGTTTCAGGGCTGTGATTTTTGGTGATATAAGGTGCAGTGTAAGGGCTATTTTCGGTGGTTGCTGGGGTAATTTTCAGAGGCAGTTTCGGTGGTATAAGGGGGCTATTCTGGGCAGAATTTCAGTGATGATGGGGGCTGTTCTGGGCAGAATTTCAGTGATGATGGGGTTGTTTTTCAGTGTATTTTTCGGTGGTATAAGGAGGCTTGCTTTAGGCGTGAATGCTTGGAGAATTTCTGTATGTTATGCGTGAATGTCCATGGGTGTGAAGGGTTGGTTTAGTCTTCTTTTTATAGGCAAGGGTTGGGGTTATCCTTATGCGAATAAGGAAAGAATATTGTGTAATTATGAGGATATTTAATTTGTTTATCATAAGGAAATGATCTCTTTAATTTAGGAAGGTAATTTGATTTAGTTTGATTTTATTTGATTTAGTTTAGGAATGAGATTTAATTTGATTTGATTTCTTCTATTTTGATTAGGGATATGATTTAATTGAATTAGGAAAGTGTTTGATGAGATTTGATTTGATTTTAGCATTTTTTTTAATGTGTGATTTAGTTATTTGAGAAGGTGATGGGCGTGACTTTGTTCTTCTTGGGCGTGGGTTTGGTCTATTTTGGTGGGCTTGGTGGTGTGTGGGCTTAGTGTGTGACTTGCGGGGGTTTGGGCTGAGGATGTGTTTTAAAACAGAGGTCCAACAAGCAAACCCGAAGCTAAGCAAGCGAATTAAATCCAACAAAGTGTCAATTTCTGACTCTTCCCTTCCGACGTCCGTTTCCCGCAACTTCCACAACTCAAAGAGTAGTGCCTCCATGTGAGACTCATCATCAGGACTTATATGAAAAAATGCAGTGCCTACAGCTGTTTAACGTTGATGGATTTTATGATTTTCTTTGTGTGTTTCTTGATGATGCCCGGAGAAATAGGTTCGTGACAAAACCTCTGAAATATTTCCTCTTCACTATCAGAACTGCTCAGGATTTACTTGACCAAATCTTGGCATTTGAATCACAAATTGACCATGTCCTTTCCAAGATAAAATGGTCTGAAGACGATCATGGTAAGAAGCGTCGAATAAATCTGGATCTTAACCTTTAATTTCTAGGTGTAGAATTTCAGCTAACCAGGTACTATCTTTTATACTCATCTTTTACTTTGTAAGACATTGGGGATAATGTCTCATATAGGTTTGGAGGTGGGGAATAGTTGACTAGTATCTTGTTATTTTCTCTAGTTTTTATTAAGTCCAAATTTTTCGAAAAATACAAAAAAAAATTGAAAATTTTTACAAACATTAAAAAAAATTTGTGTTTTTATTTTTAACTTGATTAATCAGGTGAAATTGGTGAGAGATAGCTATGTAAGGAGTTTCCACTCTTGATACGTATCTCAAACTCATTTTCGAAACAAGTTAATTTTTGTTTATTTCCTTTTGAATTATTTAATTTGTGAATTCTCCATAAAACTAACTAAAATGGATCTTCATATGCTCAGTTGACAGATATTATCAACATGCATGGTAACATACAGTCATGAGAAGTAATTGGCGAGTTTGTAATATTCAGTGTTATAGTTTAATTGGAGGAAGCATCTAAAAAAAAGCGATGGGATAAAAAAACATCTGAGATCCGAGTTATTAAGTCTGTAAGGGTGTTTTAACACCTAGTGCCCTAAAACCAACTGGTTTGGGAGTCATTGGCCCAAAGCTCGCTACATGGATCGAAGATGTTACAAAATATATTTATATCCGAAGTCTGAGTAATTAAGTCCGCATGAGTGTCTTAATACCTAGTGCCCTAAATCCAACTGGTTTGGGAGTCACTGGCCCAAAGCTCGCTACATAGACGGAAGATATTGTATATAAATAAAAAAAATAAAATCAAAAATCAAAGAAAAAATTAGAAAAATCAGAAAAAATTATTCCATTGCTACAAAAGGTGTGAAATCTGATAGAACTTTAGGACAAAAATATTACTCTCTTCTCAACTGCATTTGTGACTATAATGGGCAAAATGAATTGATTAATATTTGTTTGTTGTGTATATGAAGAATGGTAAAAATAATCGGAGAATTTACTTATTCGGTAATTTAGAAAGAAATAAAATAACTACTAACTTGGAGTAGAAGTTTCACCTGTTTAGTCACTAATTTCTTTATTCTATTTTCTCTTGTCTTTTTGTTTTTGTGTGCATTAGTTTCACTACCTTTTTACTTTTGTAAAATATTTGTGGGGCTCACGAGACTACAACTCGTCCACTAGGGACACCTAGAGGTTTAAAGGCTTGTTGCATCCGCTAAATGCAACTGTGATCCCTACGAAAGTGGCTTAGCTTAATTTTATTTTATTTTGTGTTTTGCTCGAGGACTAGCAAAATGTTAGGTTTGATGGTGTGATGAGTGGTATTTATATCACTATTTCTCACTCATTTAACCTAATATTTTGTATAGTTTCTTTAGTTTTGTGAACGTTTTGATGTGTTTTATTGTTATTTTGCAAATAAATAAAGTTTGGGAAGCATTGGAAGCAATTTGAGGCCAAAATAGACAAAAATGACAAAAAGGGCATTTTGATAATATGGCGCGTCGCGGCGCGCTTCCCGCATCGCGACGTCTAACGTGCGCCGCAACATGCTAACCTGCGTCGGGGACACGTGTCAATATCTAAGAAATTTGACTTGCTAACGTGCGTCATGCCACATGTCATCATCACAGAAGATCTGCTAACATGCATCGTGACACGTGTCACAATCTTATGGTGCCGACAATACGCGTGTCACATGTCAGCTTCCTATTCGACCGCATTACCGCGTGCCACGTGTCTACCACGTGTCATCTACGTGTCTGCCACGTCAGCTGCAATACCGAGTCAATGTGCCACGTGTCACCACGTCATCATCAGCCAATCACTGGTCGCCACGTGTCAGCATCTCAATGGACCGAATCTTATGCGTGCCACGTGTCACAATTTTATTGGGCCGACAGATCACGCGTGCCACGTCAGCATTCAACAAGTCAAATCGCGTGCCACGTCAGCAAGACAACATCTCACACGCGTTTGACCAAGTCAACACGGCCTCGCGTCGCGACGCAAGAAGGAATCCCGCGTCGCGACGTGAGCCTGATCAGATGCCTATAAATTGAAGCTTTCTGCACCTCATTTGGTGTGCTTTCCTTGGGATTTTTTCCCTGATTTCATTGGATAGCATCTATTTTGTAAAATATTAATAATATTTAAATTATGTATTTTTATTTTTAAATTTTATTACAATATTTTATTTATTTACTTTTATGTTTTGTAGTTAATTTTTCCGTGGGTTAAAAGGTGAAACATTTAATATAATTATCTAGGTTAATCTCACTTAATTATAATATTTAAATAATAATTTAACCGGATTAATTAATGACAGAATTTATTACCGCCTATATGGCTGGTCTAAATATAAATTACTTTACCGCCTATATGGCTGGACTTTATGTGACAGATAATTACCGCATATATGGCTGGTGTAGTTGGACTAAATTGATTACCGCCTATATGGCTGGTTGTAAATGTTTAACATTATTAATTCATCAGAAAGCAGAACAGAAAATAATTTATATATTATAATAAGTGAGATTCCTAAATAAGAAATATTAAATGTGGATCCTCTAACCCCAGCATTTTATTTTTATTCTAGGGAAGTGATGAAACACAATATTCACGTGCTTAATAATTGATTTAATTATATATTGGGTAATTCTTTAGTTTGTTTATTGAGTCTTAAGCTTAATGCTTCTTGTTGTCTGATCACCAATAAGATTGATGTGGTAAACTTAAAATGAACTTGACGAATGGATTTTAGGTTTTAGCCTTATATTCAATAGCTCACGATCTTCCTTGAGGATAATAACCCTTTAATAGATTTCCTTACAGGATAGACATATACCTGTCGGGCGGGGTAGCCATAATTGGAACTTAATCTTAATGAATCCAGGTAATTTGGTTAACATAGACATATGGTTTAATTGGATTATACAGGGTATGTGCAACTGACCATCGACAGAGGCTTTTGCATAATTTCGTGTTCCAGGTTAGCAAACTGATTTATTACACATATATAAGAGAATCAATTCATCTTTATAATAATATTATGTGGAGTCACAACCCTAGATCTTTGAGTCTTTTGTTATTTTCCTTAGTATTTTCTTTTATGTCCTTAAGTATTTTATTTATCAAATCGACATTCAACCAACCAAAAACAATCATTCTCTTCTCCCTTTAATTAGATACTTGTAATTAAATAGTATCAATAATTAATAACAATAATAGGAATTAAGTCATCGCGAGATCGATATTTTTATACTACTTGAACGATACGTACGCTTGCGTTATACGTGTGTGTTTACGCCGGTCACTTGAAAAAGAAAATAAAAACAAAACAAGAAAAATAACATGACCTCTCCTCAACCATATGTTTATTATTTGATATTTCAAATAAGCATGTTAAAATTTCTTATCATTTTCATGATAGTGTAGTAAATCTGTGTTTAGGCCCAAATTTGAATTAGTTTTGCTTAGAATTTGGGAAACATCTTAACATAAAAGTTGTAGCTCTATGTCTTAGTTTTCCAACGGTATCAAAATCACTGAAAAGATATATCTTTAGCTGAAGATATAGCCAAAATATCGAAGGTTTTCATGAAAACGGATAAATTTAAAGAGTACTGAGAGTTCGGAAAAATTATTCCGAATTCTTAGAAGGGTTACCGGAATTTCAAATCCATTAATACATTATTAAATGCATGATAACATACCATGCATAAGAAAAGTAATCGTGATAGTGACGTCATTATAACTGGGGTGTTACAATACTAGTTACAAATTAGTTAGGTTACAATCCTAGCCTTAGTTGAAGGAGTTTTGTTACTATATACTTGATGAAAACAAAAATCATAAAGAAAAGTTTAGATAAAATCCTAGAAGTTCTTGATGATCCAAGCACTGAGAATACTCATTTTTCTCTCATAAGTTCGTCAACTAAGGTTAGTATAAAGTCTGGGCTTTATATAATTACTCCAGTAAGACTTTCCTCTTTGTAATACGGGTGACAAAACGAATCAACGAATCGGATTTGTATAGAATCTTAAACGAATCGAATCAAAATGTGATGTATTCGTATTCGATTCGTTTATTAAACGAATTCTAATATCAGGATTCGTATTCGATTCGTTTATTAAACGAATCGAATACGAATATTCGTTTAGTCAATGATATTATTTAATAAAATAATTTACCACACTTGATTTACATTAATTATTCATAAATATATACATATGAAATATGTAATTAATATATTTACTAAAAATACCTCACCAAATATCGAAAATATTACTTTTTATATGATAATTCGCTATAATTTCTCGAATCTCAATTGAAAATTAACAAGAACTAGTAAATAAAAATAATAAAACGAATCATAAACGAATAAACGAATCAATGAGCTTAAATTTGTATTCGAATCGAATTGACCCATTTATTAAACGAATCCATTTTTTCAAACCCGTATTGGCTTTAAAGCGAATCGAATCGAACGAATAAACGAATCCTGACCCAAATTGCAACCCCTAGCCACAAAAGACTTGATATCGTGCTGCTGACCTTAATCTGCTTTTGGTAATTACGTGTTGTATAATTTTGGTTACCCAAATTGTATATCAAGGATCACAAGTGTACGAATCAATTGGAATATAGATCTATGCAAGTAAGATTATCGATCCCACAAGAAACTAGTAATTGTAAATTCTGAATTAAATTAAAATAAATCCTAACTACAAAGCAAATTGATTAAGTTTGATTTCAAAGAGAATGGACACTAGTGCTTTTGACTTTATTGTCACTAATCCCTTATAATTCCTAGTATGTGAATCCAAATTATTCCTTTATTGTAATTATCAATTCTCTTAATTCATCCAATTGCCATGATGTTTGGTCCATCAGAAGCATTTAAACATGTAAGCCTCATTTGATATCTAGATGAATATGAGTATGCAAAAATCCATTAAGTTTTGTGAGAATTATACGGTGGAACCACATAAATTATAATCTATATTGATTATTTATTATTAGACATTCATGGTGTTATTTACAAGATGCTAAAAATCCAGTTGGATATGATTTCTATTGCAATTGGCTTCATATAGATTTAAGAAATATAGTGATCAAGGATAAACTCAAACCAACAATGAATTTAGCAGAATAATATTCATTAATAAAAGGAAAATTATGAATTAAAAATATTAGCTACAAATTATAAGTTCATAGCTAGGCTACAGTCGCAGCCCTAACTGAATGAGTTTAGTTACTCATATACATGATGAAAACAAAAATTATAAATAAAAGTTTAGAAGAAATTCTAGAATTTCTTGATGATCCATGCCTTGAGAATGCTCATTTATCTCTCCAAAATTCATCCCTTATTTATTGTACAAGTATGGGCTTTATATAGGTCTTGCATGGATACTTTCCGATTTGTAACAAGACTGTTATCATTATGTCCGGATATAGACCAGTGGCACGCCATAAAAGACTCGATGTTACGCCACTAATGTGGAATGGCTAATGTCGCGCTACTAGGGGCTTTGTGTCATGACACAACTTCGATTTTAGGCTCATTAATAATTTACACTCTGGTGGTGTCGCGCCACAAATAAGGTGTCGCGCCACTCAATCTAAATTCCATAAGCTCTATATCTGTAAAAAAATATATAGAAACAAGTAAATAACTTTAAAATAGCTAATAAATCTTATAGTTTAAGGTGGTAAATATAGGAATATTACACACTTATAAGACCCTAAAATTTATGAGTTTGCTAGTCCCGAGTAAAACAAAACTAAATAAAAGAAAATAAATGAATAAAAATACCTAATACTTTTATAGGGATCTTTGGATTTAGTGTATACAATAAGTCTTGGAGCCCCTATAAGGTCCTGAAGGATGAATTATAGTCTCGTAAGGTTTTATAGTGACGATACCCACAAATGTCATTTAACTAATACACAATCATGCAAAATTAACAAAATAAAATAAACAAAATATAAACAAAAGCATAAGCGGTCTTGATAAGTTTTCCATAGAAATGTCCTCAGAGATTGCCTAGAAATGTGATCAAATAAACTGTCAAAGTGTTGTTTAAATTAGAGTATAAATTGTTGAGTAAATCGATCTAAGGTAGACTCAAAGTTTATATGTGACTATCCTCTTATAGTTCATCCTCAAACCAATCAACTATGTGACTTTTTCTCAAAAACTGAAATCCAATAGCCCAAACCAATCTATTTATCTTAAAATCTCTATGTTTTATCACATTAAGCTTATGTTTCTATTTTTTCTTCTTCTTCTTCTTCTTAGAGGATTTCACACTACCCTTGAATGTTACTCTTTTCTCATGGTAGGGCATCCTCTGATGCACTTGTAGTACACGAGAACACAATACCAGCTTACCTATTGGTAACTTCACAATTAAAGATTATATGTAGTTTTTCTCTGAGATGCTAGTCTATGTACAACTCCAAAGTAGAGATAGATATCTAGATTAACGGTCAATCATTATCAATCAATTTCATTAACTAATCATTTTATTAACTAATTCAAGTTCTAAATATTAAAGTACTTTTAAGTGCTCTACTGAGTCTAAACTAGATAAAACTCAATCAAATCATTGAACATGGATTCAACAAACATTTATCGTTTTCTAAAACCACATGCTATGGTTATAAAATTCTTATCATCACATTATGGTTAACTGAATTTTTTTTTTAAATGTATAATTGCATAAATTTAAACAGACATACAAACATAATATAAATGTAGAAGAAATAACCAAACAAACAACCATATACACACCCCACACTTAAAGTTCATATTGTCCTTAATGAGAATAAAGTAAAGCACAAAAGTAAATTTAGGAGACAACATTACCTGAAAGTGGGGATGATCACTCCTCTTCTTCGGTGGTTGTGGCTTCCTCCATTTCTTCTGTTGTAAAATCTAGATATGATGGCAGCACAAGAAAACGATCCATACTATTCTGCATGTTATTTGCCATCATCTGGTCGAAAGATCAATTGTAGAAGGTTTGATATTGTGCTTGTCACTTCAAATTGCTCAACCGCTGAGTTATGAGCAAGTGCGGCTACTGAAGGGGTCTAGGTGGTAGACCTCGCCACTGGTTCGGTTCAGTTCCGAACCGAAATTGAACCATCTGATTCCTGATTTCACAAGAATGCACTGAATAAATGATCATAAAATATAGGTCATTTTTCATTTTTTTAACACACATATTCTCAATTCTCTCAATTTCAACAATTCTCTCATTCTAAATTCTCTCATCTACAATTTCGCATTCTTAATTCTCTCATTCTTTAAAATTTCTTTAATAAAAAATGACAAGCTCATCTGAGAAGATCATGTCAAATGTGTCAACCCAGAGAGCGGCCCTAGTATCGGTACACGAAGAATAGAAGTTGAGTCTCATTCCTCCGATATTTTCAAAATTCATTTTCATTTAGTCCAGATTGAAAATGAAGGTGCAAGAGGGTTTTTTTACAAATTTACTGGTGGATATGACAATATGATAAAGCATTTTGAAAGACATCATGTCGATGAAATTGGACTTGATATGATGCAAACTCAAATGGCCAAGTACGCATCATCTAGTAGAGGTACGAGTTCTTTAGATTTATTTAAATATTCATATGCTAAAAATAGGGAAGAATTTGCTAAATTAACTTGTATGACACATCTTTCTTTAAGTTTTGGTGAAAAATTACTTTTACTAATTACGTTTAGAATGCTTTAAATCCTGTTGCTTGTAGAATGACTAGAAATACAACAAAACGTCAAATTTTTAAATTATACAAAGATTGTAAAATTATTTTAAATGAAATATTTAAAGATATTAAAAGTCGTCTTTCTATTTGTTCTAATATTTTGAGTGACCATTGGCGAACATACTCATACACGAGTGTGACTTGTCATTGGATTGATGCATCATGGAACATGAAAAAAGACTTATTGCATTTAGAGTTTTTGATGAATAACACACAAAATATTTATATAATGATGAATGTAATTTTTGATAAAATTGGTTTATTAGGTAAAATTTTAACAATTGATTTTGATAATACATCTGCAAATACTGCATCAATTAAAGATTGAACAGAAATATGCGAACCAAATTTGGGAGGTTGATTTTTTCATGTTCATTGCACATGTCACATCCTTAATTTATGTGTTCAAAATGGTCTGGCTAGTTTAGCACCTTTCATTGATCATATTAAGATTGCATTTAATTGTATTTGGTTATATTCTCAAGTTAGGAGATAATGAGCTAAATATTGTAAATTAAATAGAATCAAAGCGATAAAATTTGCACGAGATGTTCCAACACGTTCGAATTCAACTTATTTTCTTTTATGTCAAGCCTTCCAATACAAAGATGCATTATGTAGTTTTGGATATTTAGAAATAATAGGTGAAATTGATATTACAAGAATAATAGCTAAAATAAAAATTGATTTATTAGATTTATTTAATGATTCTGTTAGTAGATATAACTTGCAATCAGTAGGACAATCTATTAGTAGCAAACCCGTAATACAATCAAGACTTAAGTAGGTGATCGTTGGTTACTACAACGAAATAAAAAACATAGGGATGACACGACTAACAACCCGAAATTAGATAATTATTTATCTACCAATTTCGAGTTTCCTACTAAAAGTTTAATGAGTAAAAATTTTCAAGTCCTTGACTAGTGGAACCGACATCAAAATGTCTTTCTTGTATTATTAATTATTGCTAAAGAGTTACTGGCAGCACCTGTTTCCAATGTTGCGGTTGAGCAAGCCTTCAACATAGGAGACAATATATTGGAAGCGAGACGGTCTTCATTACATCCAAGCACTTTAGAAGCAACAACATGTGTGACGATTAGACCCGAGCTGATTTGAGGCAACAAGAAAATTCCCCCGATGACTTCGAAGACTTGTTCGACAATGCATCTGTAAGTGCAAGCGGAACGGGAGTGGAAAGATCAACATACACTGATGATAATGATGATTGTGTTAGGGTTGGTGCTCTGAATAAGCCTTGTAAATATTTTATTAATGAATAAAATAAACATTTTCTATAATATGAATTCTTTTATTATATGGTAAAGACGTAAATGACCATAGAGTGATTAATTATGATACATTTGCAAAAGCGTCGCAACTGACATTGAGCAGTATCATAATAGTATCATTCTTTAACTGTTTCTGGTCAAGGTTTACAATTACTTGGTTAGTAAGTAAACCCGTTGAGACCGGTACGTGTCGTATATTGGAATGTTGGATTCTAATGGTTTCTCAATGAACCATGAGTCTCGGGAGACTCGTATAGACACATAGGTGTTTATATCGGATAAACACTAAACGACTCACTGAAGATTCTTAATAGATTATACACTAACGTCAATAAGAATCTTCTCGGATTGAGTGAGCATAGTGATCCTTCAATTTTAGATACCACTGTGGATGTATAAGGTATCCTCCACACTTTGATGGTAGTCACGTCACTGATCTATTTAGATCAGACCTCCGCCTGTTCGTTGGGTGTGGACTGATCCTCATGATATCATGTGCGTATCAAGATAAGATCTGTCAGTTCTGTGTACAGAGCATAGGTATCCATTATGGAATTAGCAATTTGTTAAATCCATGGGTCCGTGGTGCACTGTAGAAATAAGTTCTAAGTGTTATTAAAAGATTGCTAATAGAATCATCGACGATATTATACGTATAGAGATTTGACGTTTATATCTATATCTCTGGGATAATTCGGATACCTGTGACGGATGGATTATACATATGCAGTGACCTCGACCTGTATGGTTAAGAGATTTTATCTATGTTCGTCATAATTTACGGGTGGGTAAATTATAGACACAAAATTGGATTTCGTGACAGATATACCTGAACCTAGAGAGTCTCACTAATGAAATATACTCCTAGAGCACTAGGGTAACTTTTATAAATAATACTGATTATTTAGAAGTCGTTTAACAGTTAAACGAAAATACATGCGTTTGAAATCTTTCGGCCATTTATTAAATGTCAAATTGTGATATTTGATATTTATGATTAATATATGTATTTTGATTATTTAATGTAAATATAATACATATATTTAAGATATTTGTATTTAATTATTTGATTATTCACATGTTGAATAATTAAATTAATTAAATGATAAATATCTTTTACTTTAATAAAGTAAGCTAAATGGCTATTTTTGATTGGATTTAATAACCATTTTTGATAGGTTTTAAATGGCTTGATTTAATAGGTTGATTTGTGATAAAAATTAAATTGTTTAATTATTTTACACCACAAATTTTATTAAATAATTTCTTTTTTATTGAAACAAAAATTAAAATACTAGGCTAGTATATTTTCCTATTATTCGGTCATTATTGGGAAATTATATAAGCCTTGTTTTGATTTTTCGTTTCATAATCTAAATACCATAAAAACATATACAAAAGAGAGTTTGAGATAAAAAGAAAAAAGAAAGCAAAAAAGGCTTGGAAACTTGGGTTTTTTGTAAGTTTTTCTTACTTTCTTCTTCATGAAAATTTTTCTAAGATTCTAAGCTTCAATATGTGTAACTTAGAATTTTCTCTACTCTTTTGTGGATGTTTTTGATGTTTGGGAACTTGGATGAAAGATGGAAGCATGTATATGTATTAAGATTGCATGAAATTGTTTCTTAAGCTTTCTTTTTAACCATTTAATGATAAGTTGCCATTCTAGAGTTACTTAGCCACTCATAAATGACCTAGAATTGTTCTTGTGTTATTTCATGATGGTGAAACTTGTTTGGTGTGGTGGGAATTGAATTAAAGTATTGAATTGAATTAATTTGGTTTTAATTTGTCAATTTATTGAAATTATAAAATTAGGGTTCATAACTCACTCCAAATTTGGGGCTTTTCATATATGTGATGTAATTTTATGTATATATTATGTATATTAAATTTGGAAATTTTTGGATTTGATCTTGACATGTTTTGAACAAAAAGGACCAAATTACAAATTCTTGAAAATATGGGGACCTCTCGGCAATAAGAGGGTAAATTTTTTTCTTGAGTTGCAAATTATATTTTCATGTTTAAGACATATATAAACCATTTTGGGATTGATTTGGATTCAATTAGAATTGTATTTGACAATTTAGGATAAAAATGATTAAAATACAAAGTTTAGGGGCTAAACGGTAATTTACGAAAAATCAGATTTTTGGGGTAAAAATTTCAATTTTTAAGTATTGAGTAATTAAAATAAATTAGTTTATTTTAATTACCCAAGAAAAATTATTGAAATCGGAAAATTTTGATTTTCCGCGTTCCGCTGCGTTTACCCGAATTGCAGCCCAAAACCCCAACAGATTGATTAATAAATAATTATAAATTACAATGGGGAACTATCTTTAAATTGAAATGGAACTACATGGCATTTGATTCCTCTCACCCCTGAAGGATACGTAGGCAACTTAAGTTTTTAAAAATTTAAGTTCAAACTCTTTAATTTAATAATTTTATTTTTAATTTTTTAGATAAGAATTTTATTTTTAATTTAATGTAATCTAAATTCGAATTCATAAATTTAAATAAATTTTTTAATCTCATATTTTTTTTAAAAATCATTATTAAAATTTAAAAACCAAATGGAACAAGAATCAGAATCGGAACATAATGGTTTAGTTCCAGTTCCGGTTCAGAACCGAAGTAGTAGTAATAGTATTAGTAGTAGTAGTAGTAGAATACTATAGTGTGAAATGAAAAATTAATGACGAAATTGAAAAGATAAACATTAGTAATTCATTTGAAACATTAAATAATTCATTTGAAATATTAAATATTTCATTCGAAACATTAATAATTCATTTAGTTACGTGGATAGTCTCAAAGTCATGAATGCTTACATGGACAACCTTAGAAAAAATAATTATTTCTCAACCTTTACATATTAAATAGATTCCCTTGTTTGTAATGCCTTGACTCTTGTATGAGTCAATAGCTCTCGAGCTCCTTAAGTTTGGGGTGTACAGTTTTTCAGTTCAAACCACAACTCGACTCGAAATACACAGACCCGAACTAAACCGTGCATGTTTAAAAAGAATAAAAATTGATTTTTGGTCATCTCAACCAGAACCGTATATTTCGGATCGGTGCACAATTTTTGTGCAATAATTTCGGATTTGACCCGAATTGTACAAACCGCCGACCAACATTCAAATTAGACATCAGTATATGCTTTTATGTTCTTTAGTCATGAAATTTAAAACATTCAATGATCACATGACAATATGCACTGAATAAATTAAAAATAGGTATATTTTCTCATCAATTATTAGGTGAAAAACACAAAATTTTCTTAAAAATTTATGACCTAAACTGATGACTCAAACCGCCCAAACCCTGAACTGCCAACCTGAACGCGGCAGTTTTCCCTTTCAAATTTGTTGTTTTAGGTTCAAATTTTCCAATCCGCTTATCCGATCAGATTTAACAAAAATTAATAAAAAAAACCGCACCGACTCGACCTGCGAGCACCCCTACCTCAAATATCATATTCTCAGCTTCGATATTATTTATTAAACACCCATTTAAGATGGTAGAAAATTCGAATCTCATATTATTTGATGCATGATTTAGAATAATTTTTCATTTCGATTAAAAATTTTTGATGGGAATTATTATCCTGAATCCACAATCAGATGAAATGATAATCATATCCCTAACATATAAAAAAAAAAAAGAAAAAAAAAAAAAGAAAGAATAAGATATTTTCAAGTGCTATATATCCAATAAGACGCTGTAACGAGAATTACTCATCCAGCACAAGAACTGTTATTCTCTACAGCAGACACCACCATAACATAGATTTTGGATCCCCACACTTTATCAAATGATCGATCGTCTCTCGCTACCACATGTTAACTAAGGTGGTAATGGGGATGAAATTGAGATTTACGAAATTCGATAAAAAAAAAAAAATCATTTTAATTTCTTTAAATTTCATCTCATTTCACTAAATCTTACTCCTCATTTAAATTTTGAAGACTAATTTTTTATTTCGTCACATCCCAAACCCCCC
Source organism: Zanthoxylum bungeanum (assembly GCA_019454045.1). Taxonomy (NCBI): domain Eukaryota; kingdom Viridiplantae; phylum Streptophyta; class Magnoliopsida; order Sapindales; family Rutaceae; genus Zanthoxylum; species Zanthoxylum bungeanum. Next base: position 2,019 of record SKCR01033502.1, on the reverse strand, counting down.
GTATTAACAATGTAATCTAACGTGACTGGAAATGCCTGGGCTACATCACACCTCACTCAATTATTCCCCGGAAAAAAACGAATTGCCAAAAAAACAACAATAAGGTTTTGAAAATTCTTGTACAATAAATAAATTAAATAAATACTTATATCAGTAGGTGGCTCTGTTTCCACTTTGAAGTTTCGACCTTACTCATTGGCGATCGGATCGCTGATAACTTCCACTTCTCATAAATCTCGATTCGAACAATCAAACAAGGTGCTTCCTTTTTAAATCTCATTTTCTTTTATTTAATAATTTTTTTTTGCGTATTTCAATCATGATTTTATTGTTTATTAACTGATTTTAGCATTTGGCGGTTAGGGGCAGGGTTAAATTGAAACAATTAAAGATGTGGGGAATTATTAGGCGAAAAGTGGCAGCTGGAGGTTCTGCTGTTCCGGTTCGCCCAAATTGTTTCTGTTTTGCTTCCATTTTTATTCCTTTTTATATATAAATTCTTTGTTTTTGATGGTTGTTTTGTCGCAAATACCATTTGTACTCCAGAGAATTAGCCCTGTGTTATCGGCGATGAGAAATTACTCCTCTGCAGCTAAAGAGGTAATTGTGATTTATAACCCATTTCTGCAATATGCTGGTATTATGTCTGTATAGGCTTGTTTTTTTGTTCTACTTTTCAATATGGAGATGATTGTCATCTTTGAAGTTTTAGGGTTGCAATTTATTGTTTCGGACACATTGTACAAGAATTCGTTTTCTTGCAAGTTATTTTGTGAAATACTGAGCTTAAGGTTTTGTGGGGTGCATTGACTGCACAGATGATGGTTAGAGAGGCTTTAAACTCTGCTCTTGATGAGGAGATGTCTGCTGATCCTAAAGTTTTCTTGATGGGTGAAGAGGTGAGGAAAAGTGATTTAGGTTTTATTGTTTCTGTTCTAAACCTTAAACTTTTATTTTTATCTTTTTTGGTTAACTTATGTTTATTTTATGCATAGTTCGAAAAATCAAACTGAGGTGGTGCCATGCAGCCGCCTCAGCCCAATTTTCAGAATAGGCTGCCTCGCATCCAAGATGCGGGCAGCCACAGTGCGACGCGACGCGACTCAGGGCATCCAGCGGCTGCAAGAGATGGATGCCCCGGCTCTAAAAAAATAAAACACCTTAAACTGTAAATCGAGGAGGCTGACACAGTACTGAGCGGCTGGTTTTTTCCTTTTTGAATAGAGAGAGATGATATAGAAACACCCTAAATCGAACGATCGTTGAGCTGGATTACACAAAATCAGAAGATTCTCTTGGCTGGGCTCATCTTTGCTTTAAACCCATTTTGTTTCTGTGCGCTCGACTTTACCTCCTAAGCTTTTTGTGCATGTGGAGTGAAAGTCCTGATTGGGTTTTATATTTTGTAAAGCAAAAAAAATTTAAGAAATTTGTAACATGTAATTATTCATTTATAACTAGTACTTTTTCTTATTAACTGCATTCATAAATCTTATATAAAACCAAATTGAGCTAAGATGATTTAAATTACTCAGTTGCCCTTAATTAAAGGTGTAGTTGAGAAATAACAAGCGTTTTACTAAATTGTCCAAAATGACAATTTTAACAGATTAATAAGCATTTTAATTTGGGCCCAATTTGTTTTTTATAATATTGTAACATATAATTAGAATGACAAATTTGAAGTTTGAGCCCAAATTTCCATTTAATTTTAAATTTTAATTATGATTTTATGCTTTTATTTTTTATTCCTCACCTTACTCGGGGGCCCACCTCATACCGCATATCCAGTTTTCGAACCTTGATTTTATGTCTACTATTGGGTGCAGGTTGGGGAATATCAAGGTGCATACAAGGTTAGTTTTACTTATTGGAGATATGTACTTTGGTTGTCTGTGTTTTTTTGAAGGTTATACATGTATATTTACTTTTGTTACCTCAGGATCTAATTTTCTGTTTTGTGTAGATATCCAAAGGGCTATTGGATAAGTATGGCCCCGAGAGAGTTCTTGATACCCC
>SKCR01033501.1:0-62217 GCA_019454045.1 Zanthoxylum bungeanum | reverse complement strand
TTTCACGGAGTCGATGTCCAACATCGATTCTCTATAGGTGAAAAGATCTGTCTCTTCAACTAAGAGAACATCCAGACTCTTTTCTTGTATCAAATACAAGCGTTCAGGAGGTCTAGATACCCTTTCCGACCTACGGAGTGTGTGTGTTGAAGGTCCTTCATCTACTTGAACTTCTGGTTCCTCCGTTGGCTCGTTGTTTTCAGGTTGGACTTCATCAAGCTCAACCTGTCTATGATCACCACCTTCTGAAAAAAATTCTACTTCTAGAAATTTGCGAAGCGAGCTACGAACACATTTCGATGCTCGGTATCATAGAACAGATATCCTCTCGTGTTCGAGGGATATCCAACAAACCTAAACTTTTTCCTCGAGGCGAAAACTTACTTTGCTGAGTTACCCTGACATAGGCAGGACAACCCCAAACCTTAATATAATTAAGATTCGGTCTCCTACCGAACCATATATGATACGGTGTCGTAGGAACAGCCTTTGAAGGAATCTTATTCAAAAGATGTGCGGCTGTTAAGAGACAGTAGCCCCATAAGTAATAGGGCAAATCTGTGAAACTCAACATCGATCGGACCATATCCAATAAAGTCCGATTTCTCCTTTCAGATACACCATTGTGCTGTGGTGTACCTGGAGGAGTATATTGAGCGAGAATCCCATTCTCCTTCATATAATCCATGAACTCACCACTCATATATTCGCCGCCTCGATCTGATCGAAGGCAAGGCATTTAATATATTTACCAGTTTTATTTTCTACTTCATTTCGGAACTCTTTGAACTTTTCAAAGGTTCCGATTTATGTCGCATCAAATAACATAACCGTACCGTGAAAAATCATCGGTAAAGGTAAAGAAGTACGAATAACCACTGTGAGCAGTTTGACTTAGTGGACCACATACATCAGAATGTACGAGTTCCAGTAAGTTTGTGGCACGGTGTCCAACACCAGAAAATGGGGCTTTGGTCATCTTACCCTGAATACAGGATTCACAAGTTGGATAGGACTCAATGGTAAGATCTGATATCAAACCATTCCTAACCAATTGGGTAAGGCGTTTAACGCCAATGTGACCAAGTCTCATATGCCAAAGTTCAGTATTATTAATTACAGGTAAACTACGTTTATTAACTCCAGTATTTAATATATCTTTTGAAGTTTGCAATGTTTAATGACCATGCTGGTTTGGACAACTAAGGATCTGAATATTATTTTTATCATATAAATACAAAGAACTATTCTTAATATTAATACAATAGCCTTCTGTATCTAATACAAAAAGTGATATAATATTAGCGACACATCCTGGTACAAAATGACAGTCATATAACAAAAGTGTCCCATTCGGCAATGAGATCTCGCATACTCCCACTGCAACTACATCCAAAGAGTCTCCACTCCCGAACCGCAACTGCATCTCCTGGCTTCAGCCTCCTACTTTCCTTCAGCACCTGCAACGAATTGCAAATGTGAATGGGACAAGCAGAATCTAAAATCCAGCTGGATGTAACGGCTTCACAAGCCAAAGATAAATCAATAACTGGAAAAATAAAAGTACCTGATGTAGATGCTCTGTCTCTCCTCAGCTGGGCAATGTAATCTGGACAGTTCCTCTTCCAGTGCCCGACTTGCTGCAGTGGTGGCATTTGTCTTCAGGCCCTTTTGGGCTTAGCTATCTTCGCCTGCTGTTGAGGACCGAAGGCCTTCTTCTTCTTTCCTTGGACATTCCTTGGGAAGAAGCAGAGAGAGAAGTAGATCTAGGTGGGCGAGTCGGTACTCCCTTCTTCAGATCCTCTTCTGCCGTGAGCAACATCCTATGTAGCTCCTGGTAGGTGCAGACTGTCCCGTGCATGTTGAAGTACATCACAAACTGGCGGAATGAAGCTGGCAGAGAACCAAGAATGACACTCCTACCGAGAATGTAATTTAGGATGAGATTATGTTGCTTCAATTGATCGATCAAATCGACCATTTGAAGAACATGTGGGCTAACACTTTGCCCCTCATCCAGACGCGCATGGAACAGTTCCATGGCAACCTTGTGAACAATTACTTGTTCCTGGTTCTCGAACGATTGTCTTAATCGTGTCATCATACTATAGGAATCTGACGTTCCATAGTATTGTTGCTTGAGTTTCGGAGAGAGCGAACTAAGGATGTACGATTTAACCCTTAAATCATCATCCTTCCAAGTTTCAAAAACTTGGCGTTCCTCCTCCGAAGCATCCTCACCCACTGCAAGGGGTAAAGGACCCTCAAGAACATAACCCAACTTTTCAGAATCGAGGACAATCCTCAGATCCAATTCCCAGTCTATAAAGTTCTCAGCGCCTTTCAGTTTGTTCGCATCTAACATACGCGCAAACTGGTTTGTGGATTGACCCGCCATCGCAAATCTATCATATAGATCACGAAAAACGGTTAGCAGAAATTAAGCAGTTTCATATAATATCAAAAGCATAAACTAGATCATGGATTTTTATCTAATATGCCCCTCCCACTAAATCATGCAATACTGTAATCCCAAAACAGAATACAAATATTTAATAATTAAATTAAATATAAATAGTGAAAGGTGGATCCCGTGAATATTATTTCAGCTCACAGCAGAGGCACGGTCTCGCCTACGTATATTCATCAGGTAGACAACTCATTTGTCAATCACTCAAAAATGACTCCTAAGTATCCGGTCCTGGCCGTTTCTCGTTGTCGCTGCGAAGGCAGGCCCACAAGGAGACGTACCAAGGTAATACTCGTCAATGATAAACTCAAGTTACTTACGTAATCCTGACAGCTAGGGCACGTTCAGAATTCCGCTTTTACTTGAATTTATCTAGTATCAGATATACATCCGGTATAAATAAATCTTTATCGGCTACACCCTCACAGCAGAGGCACGGTCTCGGATGTAGTCACAAAGAGATATTCATAAACCGTATTGACAAGACGGACCATATAACATGCATCAAAATACATAATTACATTTAAACCTTATTATTATGGATTTTCCGCTAAGTGTCATACACCCTAAATCTAACCAGTTTAGATCCTAATAAGCATGCAAAAAGTCAAGAAAACATGATTAAACATTGATTCAATGAAGGCTAATCATTTTAAGTGGCCTAGAATCAGACTCGCTCTGATACCATTTTGAAGGGGTTATTTAGGGGGTGAATCCGGTAACGCAGCGGAAGCGGTGAAAATCCGATTTTCAGATTTCAAAACTTTTTCTTGGATTAAATAAATAAACACATTTATTTAATTACCCAATATTCAAATAATGAAATAAAATTTCAAATGAATCAAATTCAAGTGAAATTACCAAATTACCCTTATATGATATTTTGTCCATTTTAGTCCGAAATTGATCCAATCAATTTTGAATGATTCTAAATCATTTCTAAGATGAACTTAGCATGTTCAAAACATCAAAACACCAAAAGCAACAAAAATTCTTAATTTTAATTTCTTGGCCGAGAGCCTCCATTTGGGGGGGGGGGGGGGGGGGTTGTGCCTTTTGTCATTTCATGCTTCAAAAATCATCCAAATGAAATCCAATCAACATGAAACTTTATATGTATCATAGAAACACCTAAATGCACAACATATCTCAAAAGCCCTAAATTTAGAATAGGTTATAAACCCTAATTTTTCAATTTCCATAAATTGGGCAAATTAGGCCATTTACATTAAATCAAATGTTTCAATCATCAATCTTTCATCTAATTCAAGTCTCAACACAATGAAACAACTCAAGATCAAATCTAGGTCATTTAAGAGTGGGTCAATAACTCTAGAATAGCAACATGGTTTCAAAAACCTTGAAAGAATGTTACAACTACACTAGTTACAAACTTCCATCATCATACATGCTTTACAATTTCACCAAAGCTTCCATCAACAAAAACCACAAAGAACAAAGAAAGAAATAACCTAAAGATATCATATATTGAAGTCTAGATCCTAAGGAACAATTTCCTTACTAATAGTAAGTTGGAAAAACTTACTAAAATCAAGCTTCCTTTGGATTTTCTTTCTTTCTCAAGCTTTCTTTAAGTTCCTTCAATGGTGTTTTGCTTTTGTGAAAATGTGTATTAGGTTAAGTCAAATGAAAAATAAATGAAAACAATTTATACTTGTTAAAATTTGGCCTTGGCCGAAAATGCATTAACCAAATTCAACAAATGTAATTTCAATTCATTTAAACTTTATCACTTTATCAACTTGCATAAATATCTAATAACCTTTTAATGACATTTATTTAAAGTCAACAATTGCAACTAACATCATTAACTTTAATTATCCTAACATAAGATATTTATATTTTAATTAATTTAATCATTTAACAATTAAATAATTAATTAATTAATCAAATACAAATATATTAAATATATGTACAAATTTACATTAAATATTAAAAACATATATTCATTTAGGAAATAAGTCAAATAACTCATTTTGACTATTAATTAATGTGTATTTAAATTAATCAAGTATTAAATGTAAATACACAATAATTAAGGAAATGACTATCTAGTCTCTTTAGCATGTATCTTGCGTTTAACCATTAAACGACTTTATAAATAATCAATATTATTTATTTATTTTGCTCTAGTGCTCAACGAGTATGTTTCATTATTGAGACTCTCTAGGTTCAGGTATATCCGTCACAAAATCTAATTTCGTGTCCATAATCTATCCACCCGTAGATTATGACGATCACCGTTGCTTTTTGTTGCTATTCCCCACAGACGGCGCCAACTGTTGACGGTTGATTTTGGTCTCAGGGTAATATGAGAATATCACCTCCGAGGTAATCCTCCTTCAACGGTGAATTTGTTTTGTTAAGGGGGACCAAAAGCAAATTTAGCGAGAGACGAAAAAACACAACAATCGACAAAGAGATTTAACGTGGTTCGGTGGATTTTGGGATCCGACCTACGTCCACGGACAAGAATAAGGTAGTACTTTTTATTACTCAAATATGCTTCTCGGATCTCTTTCTTTGCCTTTACAAATCAGAGCTTGATGATTCTGATCACTAACTTTGATGATGATTTTTTTTGATGCCTTTTACACATGCTCTGCCCTCCTATTTATAATAATACAGAAATCAGACTCCTATTAGCATAAGAAATCCTAGTTGGATTCAGTCTTCTCTTCTTGTAAGGATTCCTAGTCTAATACTGCTTTCTTCCTTCTCATTCCTTCTTGGATTCTGACTCCTTTCTTCTTGTGAGGATAAGATGATTTGCTTTATCTTATCCGTAAGAATAGGGTGCCGTTATCTTGAACGCGACTCGCTGTCTGGTCGGTCTTCATGAGGTCGGTCATGTCAATCTTTTATGCTGAGAATGTTTCTGCCGACCTTATAGTGCTCGGTCATCCGAACCAAAGTGGTCGGTCTTCTCATGTTGTGGTCGGTCTTCTCAAACGGTCAGGGAATTACCCTTTTGTCCTTGTCGTACTGTCTTAAATGTTATAGTGCATGAAAACACCATCAACAGTGTTCTTACAAAAGATTCTGAACAAACAGTAAAACACAACACGATTGTTACAATAAATAGTGGAAACAATATAACAAGAATAATGAAAGAAAACAGAGAGAATTCCGAGGCTTGTTGATGCGGCTGTTGGGTTTCTAGGTTAGTCCCAAGATCATTAAGTAATGAAAATCATGTGAATACAATAAAGAAGTATGGCGGAATCATACTTACAATGATCGGATTTTGCGATGCGAGGAACAACAACACTTTCTTGGCTCCATGAAGCTCACGGCTTTGAGGGAATTTTATGCTCCTTATTGAATCTCCAAGCTCTAAGCTTTATGTGTGATTCCATGTTTATGGGTTTGTTTCCCTATCACCTTGGATGACTCTTCATGTGCTAGCATTGGAAAAATTTGCCACAAAGTTTCCATTCATTCTTGTTATTCTCGGCCTTGCCAAGAAATTAAGAAAGAAAATGGCCCTTGGCTGAAACTAGAGAGGAGAAGGGAGAGAGATAGTTGTGTTTTTGTTATTTTGGTTTCTAAAACCTAATGAAAACATATACCAAAAATCTCTACACATTTTGTATTTCTTTTTCCAAAAAACAAAAGGCAAAAGTGAGGGAAAAATGACATTAAATGCATTCAACAACCACCATTAACTATTCACATCAATCAATGATGACAAGCATCACTTCACTCAAAGTGATGTGACTTCTATCACTTGATTGACTAGTGATTTGACGCTTGATGTGACTTGTGGGCCGCACTTGAATTCGAAATGCGAGTGGGCCCGCAAATACTCCCGAGCTCGGGTTCGCTAATTCCGAATTAAATCAAATTTAATTAAATAATTATGCCTAGCAAAATTACTATTCACATCGCTTACAAATTTATTCTAAATTAACTCGTTCGCCCGAATTAAAATCTAATTTTAATTCCGCGTCAAAATCTATTTTCGTATAATATATCGAATATATTATTTTATCGATTAATTACAAATTAATCATTCTCTCTCTTTAAATAATATTTTATCCCAGATAAAATATCTCCGTTATTAATCTCAGATTAATTTTCTCTCTTATGATTAATCCCAGATTAATTATATGCGAGTCATACGTCATTGGTGAATCTTCAGGAAGCGACCCATGAAATCCCCGGATATGTTGGCAGTAAATCTGGTCGTCGGACTATCCGAATACGTACATACCTAGTACTACGCTTTTACCGATTTACAAGACATGGTTGGCTTCTAGCAAAGCACCGTGCCTACCCAATACTCCAGAAATATTCTTAAAGGAATATATAATCTTTATCAGGCGTAGTATACGTAGTAGGGGTGGGCACGGTTCGGTTTGGTTCGGTTTTTGCTAAAAACCGAACCAAACCATATTTTATTGTTCAGATTTTTAACCTCTCAAACCAAACCACTAAATTACGGTTTGGTTTAGATTGAAAATTTTTTAAACCAGCGGTTTACGGATTGGTTCGGTTCGGTTTACAGATTATTATATTTAAAAAAAAAATTCATTCACTTAAGTGAAGAAAAAAAAAAAAACTAGTTTATCCAACAAATAGTATGAAGTGATAGGGTGTAAGCTGGGACTCCAGGGAACACATGCACTCCATTAAGGATTGAAAAATGAGGCACAATTAATTCTTGTATTTTTTAAAAATTACCTTAAATAATGATGCTACTATCGTTCTAATTAAAAGACAAATCCAACATCTTACTTTCAAGAATAATGATGCTACCATAAAACAAAAAATTTAAGAATAAAAGAATTAACAGATAAATTGAAGAATAAAAGTATTAACATACTAATAAAAAGAAAACATGAAATAAAATTAAAAGAAAAATACAATTTTTTTTTATAAAAATATATATATATATATATATTTTTTATAAAAATATATAATTTTTTTAATTATAACGGTTCGGTTCGGTTTAACAGGTGCGGTTCGGATTAGCTCATGAACCAAACCGTAAACCGTTTGGGGTGGGCCAATCCGAACCGCAAACCGAACCGTTAGAAAAAAACCGTAAATTTGGTCCGGTTTGGTTCGGTTTGCGGTTCGGTTCGGTTCGGTCGGTTTTTTTGCCCACCCCTAATACGTAGTATTGCGTATTGCGATCCAGTATCGGATGTCACGTGCTAGACCTGGGGCTGGAATTGTGTTTTCCCCGTACGAAGCACATATCGAATCTCTGGTAACTAGTCTCTATAATCGGATAATCATGACCTAGTCATATTATCCCGATGACTGCAGTGCATAAGAGCACCAGTTTCGTATCCTACGTGATCATCATCTCCACTATGACAGGAGTGATACTTCCATCTTGACATCACACCCAATACATTACGATTCTCAATATACCCAGAAGAGGCGTATGATCGGCGTAAACACACACGTATAACGCAAGCGTACGTATCGTCCAAGTAGTATAAAAAGTATCGATCCCACAAGGACTTAAAATCTTATCTATTAATTTTTATGAGGTCAAATGATTACTAGTATCTATCAGGTTGTTTGATTGATTTGAAATGACGACGATTCTAAATTTAAAGGCAAGTAACTAAAATTGGTTGAAAAGATATTTTGAGAAAATTCAATATTAAAACTATCTAGGGTTGTGATTTATTCCAATATTATTTAAAGATGAAGTTGTTATCTTATAATTGGGTAAAATATTGATTTATTAACCTGAACACTAAATTATGTAAAAGCCTCTTCCGATGGTCAATTACAAATATCCAATTTAACCTAATTGATCCATATGTCTATGTCAACCAAATTATCTGGATTCATAATGATTAAGTTCCAATTATGGCTACCCCCGCCCGACAGGTATATTCCTATCCTGTAAGGAAATCTATTAAAGGGTTATCTATCCTCAAGGAAGATCGTTGGTTATTGAGTTTGAGGTCTTAAACCTAAAATCCCTATGTCTAGTTCATTTTAAGTTTACCTAATCAATTTTATTAGTGGCCAGTTAATAAAAAAGCATTAAGATTAAGACTCAATAAATAAATCTTTAAATTACCTAAATTATAATTTAACCTTATAAACCGGTCATATGGATTTTATCACAACCCTAGATTACTAACTTAGTTATGACACATAGCTAGGGCTAGTAAAAACTTAAAAGACAAAAATGAAAATGAAAATGCTGAAAAGTAATTGCGGTGAGTAAAATGCTGAAAAGTAAATTACAAATGAAATAAAATGCTAAGGCAAAAGGAATTACTTTTACTACTACTAATTTAGATATCTCCCATAAAATAATATATAAACTTGTGATAATATTTTACCAACCGACCAATCTGGCGGTATCCTGATTAAGTCAAATTAAGTCCAACCAGTAATAATTGTCCATATCCAGCCATAACGGCGGGGTACCAAAATAAATTTACCAACCGACCAATCTGGCGGTATCCTTGATTAATCAGGTTCAACCAACAGAAAATAAATTTACCAACCGACCATATAGCGGTTTCCTTGATTAGTCAGGTTTAAACCAGATTAAATTGAATTGCCAACCGACCAATATAGCGGTATCCTTTATTAATCAGAATTTTAAATAGTAAATATATTATTTTTAAGGGAGATTAATCTAAATAGCAATAGTAAAATAATTACCTTTCACCCTAGCATAGGAAGTTACCTCCTCATAGTGAATAGTAAAAACTGTAAAATAAGAAAGTAGATTACTATTATTACAAAAAGTAATTAAAATATTTCAAAAGTAAAAACTAAAAATTAAAAACGAAACTTAGAGAGAGAAGAATTCCTATTTACATCAATAAGAGAGAGGGAATGGTGTACTGAAATCTGAAATTTCGCGCTCTATTTATAGGAAAAATTTTCACTGTTTGCGCGTCGCGACGCCATGTACCTCAGCGTCGCGACGCTGGATTTGTCGACGTGGCACGATGAGAAGGCGACACGTTGCAAGGCGGCTGACTGTTCACGCGACACGTGTCAAGGCGGCTAATTCTCAATTATTGTGATGACGTCATTGATGACGTCATGCTGACGCGGCGACGATGTGGCGATGACGTGGCGTGGCGGCTGACTGTTCACTTGTCGGCACAATAGGATTGCGACACGTGGCGACACGTGTCAAGTTGTGATTGGCTGAGGCTGACGTGGCACTTTGACTGGTTGACCTTGTGACGTGGCTGATGACGTGGCGTGACACATGGCGAAGTTGACTTTTGACCGCTGATATGGCTGATGACGAGGCGACACGTGTCAAGTCTGAGTGTCGGTAGCATATGATGATGACACGTGGCACGGCGCATGTTAGCAGATGGGATGTGATGGTGACACGTGGCACGGCGCATTTTAGCAAAGTCAAAACTTCTCAAATGGTTGACCGTTGACCTGGCGCACGTTAGCAGATTCGGCTCACGCTGGGCGTCGCGGCGCGCAATGCTTCAGCGTCGCGACGCGCAAAAGACTAAAATATCCCTGTTGACGCATTTTTGTCCGGTTTTGCCTCAAATTGCCTCCAGTGCTGTCCAAACTTTATTTATCTGCAAAATAACAATAAAACACATCAAAACATTCACAAAACTCAAGAAACTATACAAAATATTAAGTTTAATGAGTGGGAAATAGTGATATAAATACCACTCATCACACCCCCAAACCTAACATTTTGCTAGTCCTCGAGCAAAATACAAAATAAAATAACATAACAAAATTTAACTAAGCCATTTTCGTAGGGATCACGGTTGCATTTAGCATATGCAACAAGCCTTTAAACCCCTAGGTGTCCCTAGTGGACGAGTGTAGTCTCGTGAGGGTTTACAGCAATGATACCCACAAACATTTTACAAAAGTAAAAAGGTATTAAAACTAATGCACACAAAAGCAAAAAGACAAGCGAAAAGAGAATAAAGAAAGTTAGTGACTAATCAGGTGAAAATTCTACTCCAAGTTACTAGTTGTTTTGTTTCTTTCTAAATTACCGAATAAGTAAATTCTCCGATTATTTTTACCATTCTCCATATACACAGCTAACAAAATATTAATCAACTCATTTTTGCCCACAACAGTCATAAGTGCAGTTGATAAGAGAGTATTTTTGTCCTAAAGTTCTATCAGATTTCACACCTTTTTGTAGCAATGGAATAATTTTCTGATTTTTCTGATTTTTTCTTTGATTTTTTTCTTATTTTTTATTTATATACAATACCTTCCGTCTATGTAGCGAGCTTGGGTCGGTGGCTCCCAAACCAGTTGGCTTTAGGGCACCAGGTGTTAAGACACCCCTACGAACTTAATTACTCAGACTTCAGATATATATATATTTTTACAGCATCTTCGATCCATGTAGAGTTTGGGCCAGTGACTCCCAAACCAGTTGGTTTTAGGGCACTAGGTATTAAAACACCCTTACAGACTTAATAACTCGGATCTCAGACGTTTTTTTTTTTTTTTTTTTTTTTTTACTCCATCACTTTTTAGAGATGCTTCCTCCAATTAAACTAGAGCACTGAATATTACAAAATTTTCAATTTTAGCTCACGACTGTATGTTTCCATGTAAGTTCATAATACCTGTCAACTGAACATATGAAGATCCATTTTAGTTAGTTTTAAGGAGAATTCACAAATTAAATAATTAAAAGGAAATAAACAAAAATTAACTTGTTTCAAAATAGGTTTAGATACGTCTCAGGAGCGGAAATTCCTTACTCGGCTATCTTTTACCAATTCCACCTTTTTAGTCAAAATAAAAACACAAAAAATGCAAAATATTTTTTGTAATTTTTGAAAATTTTTCAATTTTTTTGTATTTTTCGAAAAATTTTGGACTAAAAAAAAATAAAAACAACATACAACTAAAAAAAAGATTAATCAACTAATTCCCTCCCCCAAACCTAAATGAGACATTGTCCCCAATGTCTTAAACAGTAGAAGAAGAGTTTAGACGATAATACCTGGTTAACTGAAATTCTACAGGAATTTAAGGTTAAGATCCAGATTAACCCGACGTCTCTTACCACGATCGTCCCCAGACCAATTTATCTTTGAAATGATAGGGTCAACTTGTGGTTCATAGGCTATGAGTTGGTCAATTAGATCTGGAGCAGTTCTGGCAGTAAATAGGATCTTTTAAAGGTTTTGATATGAATCCATTTCTCCGGGCATCATCAAGAAACACACAAAGAAAATCATAAAATCCATCAACATTGTACAGCCCAATTGGTTTCTGGTGTATGTTCAGGTTCGCCCAAGATAGTACGATAAAAATTTCTTCCAATGTACCCAAGCCACCTGGCAAAGCAATAAAAGCATCAGCACGGTTAATCATTTCTACCAGTCGTTCAGACATACCTGGCACGATCAATTCCTCTCCGTTTGATGATTCAATAAGATTTGCCTCTGCCAAGGGTTTTGGGATGATTCCCAAAACATGACTGCCTCCATCCTGTACGGCCTTTGAAACGATCCCCATTAATCCAAGATTTCCTCCGCCATATATTAAGTGCATATTCCTTGCAGCTAATACTCGACCCAACTCCTGTGCCGCTTCTATGTATTGTGGTTTAGTACCAACACTACTACCGCAAAACACACAAATGTTTTCAACTCGTCTTCTTGAAGTGGCTTCCATTTTTATTTTTTTTCTTTCTTACTCTGGATGACTTCAAAGGTGCAATGATGAGTTGAATTTATAATACCTGAAAGGGGTGAGTAAAAATAGCACAAGTATCTTCCAAATGACGATTAGTACAACAATAGTAAAATAGATCGTGATAGTCAAAAAGGTATGGATCCTGTCGGAGAAAATAAAAGAAAATAACAAAACAAATCATAATTATAAGAAAAGACAAAGAGATATAATATGTGCAAGAAAAGTAACGGCTTGATTGACATCTATGCGTCAGGGACAAGCTTCCCATCCAATTTCTTATAAATTGGCAAACAGGGTCTTTTTGAGTCAGATTCCCAAGACTTAACTGTTGTCTTTCTTTTTGATATTGTGTATGTAATCTGCGAAAGTCTATGTGAACATATCCACTGGGATGCGTCTCAAGAGTCGAAGATATATCATCTAAAGACTCCTTACTCAAGCCATTCCTAATGAATTTAATTTTGTCTTCGCGATTAACAGACACCATTCCTAAAGAATGACAACGAGTATTGCAATTCCAACGTGCACATTTGTAACAAACACCCATTTGCTTATGTGAAATAAAAGAATCAGAGGATTCACCTGCCAATCGGACTCGTGCTTCAATTACCCAACGAATGTCATTGGGCAAACCATGGATTGTTAGTAGTCTCATCCGTTCCAAGCGAGCTTTGTAGACTTTCATCAGAGATTTTTGAGGGAGAGAAGGAAATTACTTGTGAAGATTTGCGAGAGCTTCTTCCATCTTGAAATGACTTAATCTGCAAAAACTAAACACACAAAAATTAAATCACACCAAATCACTATATATACAAAAATTGCATGGGTTGCCTCCCTGCGAGCGCTAAGTTTAATCGTCGTCAGCTAGACGTGACTTTTTGAACGTTTATGCTGGATCTGAAAGTGTGACACTTTTTTTGTCGCTCAAATGATTCTCCCCAGTAGTGCTTGACACGCTGACTGTTAACTTTGAATGTGTTGTTGGTATTAGGATCCAGTAACTCAACAGCTCCATATGGTAAAATCTGAGTGATCACAAATGGTCCGGACCACCTAGATTTTAACTTTCCAGGGAAAATTTTTAACCTCGAGTTGTACAACAACACCTGCTGCCTTGGTTCTAACTGTCTGTGCACTATTTTTCGGTCATGCCATTTTTTGGTCTTTTCTTTGTACAATTTGGCATTCTCATAAGCCTGTAGGCGAAATTCCTCCAATTCATTGAGTTGGTGAAGTCTTTTCTCTCCTGCAGCTTGTGAATCAAGATTCAATTCTTCAGTGCCCAGTACGCCTTGTGTTCAAGTTCAACTGGCAGATGGCATGCTTTCCCAAACACCAATCGATATGGGGACATACCAATGGGTGTCTTGTAAGCTGTTCGGTAGGCCCATAATGCATCATCTAGTTTTGTAGACCAGTCCCTCCTTGTTGATCCAACGGTTCTTTCTAGGATTCTTTTGATCTCCCTGTTTGAAACTTCAACCTGTCCATTTGACTGTGGATGGTAAGCTGTGGCAATCTTGTGAGTAACTCCATATTTGGATAGGAGTGCATCAAAGTATCTGTTGCAGAAATGAGAGCCACCATCGCTGATGATTGCTCGAGGTGTTCCAAATCGAGTGAAAATGTTCTTTTTCAGGAATTTGATCACCACTTTGGAATCATTGGATGGCAGTGCAATTGCCTCAACCCATTTGGAGACGTAGTCTACAGCAACTAGAATGTACATGTTTCCAAATGATGGAACAAATGGTCCCATGAAATCAATACCCCACACATCGAATATCTCCACTTCCAGAATGTTTTGCAATGGTCCTTCAATTCTCTTTGAAATATTCCCTGTTCTCTGGCACCTGTCACATTGAAAAGCAAAAAGATAAGCATCTTTAAAAAGTGTGGGCCAGAACAAACCTGATTGAAGGACTTTAGCTGCAGTTTTGTTTCCACTGAAGTGTCCGCCGTATGGTGATGAATGACAGTGTTGCAAAACACTGTTGACTTCCTCCTGTGGAACACACCGTCTCAGTAATTGATCAGCACATCGTTTAAACATGTACGGTTCATCCCAGACATAATGCTTGACTTCTTTGAAGAACTTCTTCCGTTGCTGAGTTGTCCATTCCAACGGCCATTTTCCTGATACAATATAATTAACATAGTCAGCATACCAAGGGACTTCCTGTTGTTTTATGGAAAACAATTGTTCATCTGGAAAAGTTTCTTTGATTATTAGTTCTTTGTCAGCTGTTTCTCCATTGTCGAGCCTCGATAAGTGATCTGCCACCTGGTTTTCTGTTCCTTTCCTGTCTCGGATCTCCACGTCGAATTCTTGCAAAAGAAGTATCCAACGGATCAATCTAGGTTTGGCATCTTTCTTTGTGATCAGATATTTGATTGCTGAATGATCTGTGTAGACCACCACTTTGGGACCCATAGATAGAGCGGAATTTGTCAAAAGCGTACACAACTGCTAGCAACTCCTTTTCAGTGGTTGTGTAGTTGAGTTGAGCTTCATTCAGAGTTCTGCTGGAGTAGTAAATGGTGTGGAAAATCTTTGCTTTGCGTTGTCCCAAAACTGCACCTACAGCAAAATCACTAGCATCACACATTACCTCAATGGAAGGGTCCAATCTGGTGCTACAATGATGGGGGCAGAAACCAGCTTCTGTTTTAAGATCTCAAAAGCTTCCTGGCATTCTTTGGTGAAGTTGAAAGGCACATATTTTTCCAGAAGATTGCAAAGAGGTTTGGCAATCTTGGAAAAGTCTTTGATAAATCTCCTGTAAAAACTGCATGTCCAAGAAAACTCCGAATCCCTTTTACAGATGTTGGTGGAGGTAGTTTCTCAATTGTCTCGATTTTTGCTTTGTCTACCTCGATTCCTTTTTGTGAAATCCGGTGTCCAAGAACAATACCTTCATGTACCATGAAATGGCATTTCTCCCAATTGAGTACCAGGTTTGTATCTTCGCACCTTTGTAGTACCTGTTCCAAATTTTGCAAACAATGGTCAAAAGAATCTCCAAACACAGAAAAATCATCCATAAAAACCTCCATACTCTGCTCCAGCATGTTTGAGAAGATGGCCATCATGCAACGCTGAAAAGTGGCAGGGGCATTACATAATCCAAATGGCATCATGCGGAAAGAAAAAGTACCATAGAGACATGTAAAAGTAGTTTTCTCCTGGTCTTCTGGTGCGATGGCAATCTGATTGTACCCTGAATATCCATCAAGAAAATAATAGAACTCATGTCCTGCCAGTCTGTCTAACATCTGGTCAATGAATGGCAGCGGAAAATGGTCATTTCTCGTGGCTTTGTTCAGCTTCCTGTAATCCATACATACTCTCCATCATGTCACCGTTCTTGTTGGAATTAGCTCGTTCTTTTCATTGGTGACAACAGTAATTCCTCCTTTCTTTGGTACACACTGCATAGGACTTACCCAAGTGCTGTCTGAGATGGGGTAAATGATACCAGCATCCAACCATTTGATGATTTCTTTCTTCACGACTTCCTTCATGATTGGATTGAGTCTCCGTTGATGCTCCACTGTGGGTTTGTATTCATCGTTCATCAAGATTTTGTGCATGCAAAATGATGGACTAATGCCTCGAATGTCTGCTATAGTCCAGCCAATGGCTCTTTTGTGTTCTCGTAACACTCTCAGTAGCTTTTCTTCCTGTTCCAATGTTAGTGAAGAAGAAATAATAACAGGTAATTCAGAAGAGTTTCCAAGAAATGCATACCTGAGATGGCTCGGAAGTAACTTTAGTTCCAGCTGTGGTGGTTCTTCAATCGAAGGCTTGATTCGATCTTTCTTTGGCAGTTCCAAGCTTTCAACTGGTGGTGTTACTTTAAATCGGAATGGTTTGTCAAGGTAGTTGATACATTCCAAGATTTCAGCATCTAGTTCGTTGTCTGTCATGTTGGTGATGCAAGCTTCAAGTGTATCTGTGGGATTTGACTCAGTATTCTGAATAATTTTATCAATAACATCAATTCTGAAGCATTCTTCTTCTTCCTTTTCATCGCTTGGAAATTTCATGGCTTGGAAAACATTAAAGGTCACTTCTTGGTCCTGCACTTTCATTGTTAGTTCTCCTTTTTGTACATCAATCACAGTTTTACCTGTAGCCAAAAATGGTCTCCCAAGAATGATAGGTACTTTTTGTCTTCTTCCATGTCAAGGATGATGAAATCTGCTGGAAGGATGAGTTTGTCAACTTTACCAGCACATTTTCACCACTCCTCTCGGAAATGCGAGTGTTCGATCAGCAAGTTGCAAAGATACTGAGGTAGGCATTGCTTCTCCAATTTGCAGTTTCCTGTAAATAGAAAAAGGCATTAAATTAACACTGGCACCTAAATCACATAAAGCTTTACCGATGTAATGTTCTCCAATGGTGCATGGAACTGTGAAACTGCCAGGATCTTTCAACTTTGGGGGAAGTTTCCTCTGAATGATGGCGCTGCATTCTTCTGTCAAAGCTACTGTTTCGTAGTCTCCCAATCTCCGTTTTCGTGAAAGAATGTCTTTCATGAATTTGACATAACTGGGCATTTGTTC
This sequence comes from Zanthoxylum bungeanum, assembly GCA_019454045.1. Taxonomy (NCBI): domain Eukaryota; kingdom Viridiplantae; phylum Streptophyta; class Magnoliopsida; order Sapindales; family Rutaceae; genus Zanthoxylum; species Zanthoxylum bungeanum. The sequence continues at coordinate 45,497 of SKCR01033501.1, read as the reverse complement.
CAAGGCTTCTGCAAATGGTATGTTAATGTGCAGCTTTTTGAAAATTTCCAAGAAACGAGCAAACTGTTTGTCCATTTTGCTTTTCTGAAGACGCTGAGGAAAAGGTGGTGGGGTGGAGTGATTTGTTCTGGTTCTTTTTCCTTTCTTTTCTTTTTTTTTTTGCTTCTTTTTCTTCCATCTGTTTCTCGGCTTCTTTTGGAACTTCTTCTTGGGACATCTGGATTCCAACATCTTTGTTGATCTCAGTACCACTCTTTAAAGTAATGGCTTGACATTGCTCCTTCCCTCGGTTCCTTGGATTTGGTTCTGTGTTGCTGGGAAGATTACCTGGCGGTCTGTAACTCTGAGCATTGGCCAGTTGTCCGATTTGATTCTCCAGTGCTTTGATGGAAGCTGATTGGCTCTGAATCATAGCTTCATATCTTTTTAATTGAGCTAGCATCTCTGCCATTAGGTTCATTTGTCTGCTCCTGGCCTTTATTCTGTTGCTGGAATCCAGGTGGTGGATAGTTCTTTTGCCCTGAATTGTTGCTCCATGAAAAATTAGGATGATTCCTCCACCCTGGGTTATAGGTGTTGGAATATGGATTGTTCCCCTGTCTGTTGAAATTGTTGACATAATTCACCGTCTCTTCAAGTTGGTTTGGTTCTGGTGCTCCTCCATATGGTGAACTTGTGGATCCAGTGGTAAGAGTCTCCATGAATTTGCATATCTGATCTAGTTTGGTGTTGACTGCTGTATTAGCTCCAACTTCATAGATTCCTGCAATTCTTTGAATAATGCTCCTTTCTGTTGGCCATAAGGAATTGTTATTGGCCATTTCTTCGATTAGGTCCCAGGCTTGATCTTCTCCTTTTGCCATCAAAGCTCCTCCATCCAGCAGCATCAATTGTGGTTCTCATCAGTCCAGAAAGTCCATTATAGAAAGTTTGGACTTGAAGCCATTTTGGAATCTCATGGTGAGGACATTTCCGGAGCAAATCTTTGTATCTTTCCCAAGCTTCGTACAGGATTCTGAATCTTGCTGCACAAAGGATGTGATGTCATTCCTCAACTTTGCAGTTCTGGCTGGTGGAAAGTATTTTGCAAGGAATTTTGTGGCTAGAGCGTTCCAAGTTGTGATAGAACCTGCTGGTAATGAATGTAGCCATGCTTTTGCTCTGTCTTTCAAGGAATATGGAAAAACCCTTAGCCTCATTGCTTCTTCTGATGCTCGATTGTAATTGAAAGTGCCGCAAACTTCCAGGAAGTTACTAATGTGAGCATTAGGATCTTCAGTTGCATTTCCTCCAAACTGAACTGTTTGCTGAATCATCTGAATGCAAGTTTTGATGTCACCCGCATTTGCTGGTAAAGGAGGAAGAACAATACAGGAAATGAGGCCATCTACCACCGGAATGGTTCTGTCTCGAATGGGTATTGGTGGTGCAACCTCCAAAGGTTCAGGTTCCATGTTGACTAAGGCTTCTTGGCCTTCTCGCCTTTCCCTTCTCAACTGTCTGATGGTTCTTTCAATTTCTGGGTCAAGCGGTCGGATTTCAAAGCTTCTGGTTCGTCTCATGAAGTGTCTGAGAACCTGTAACACAAGAAAACAGAAATAATAAGTAAAAAGAAATTAGATACAAGTAAAGGTATCTAACCCCTAAACTAATAGTAAAAGATAACTAAGTCCCCGGCAACGGCGCCAAAAACTTGACGGCGGCGTAAACACACACGTATAACGCAAGCGTAAGTATCGTCCAAGTAGTATAAAAAGTATCGATCCCACGAGGACTTAAAATCTTATCTATTAATTTTTATGAGGTCAAATGATTACTAGTATCTATCAGGTTGTTTGATTGATTTGAAATGGCGACGATTCTAAATTTAAAGGCAAGTAACTAAAATTGGTGAAAAGATATTTTGAGAAATTCAATATTAAAACTATCTAGGGTTGTGATTTATTCCAATATTATTTAAAGATGAAGTTGTTATCTTATAATTGGGTAAAATATTGATTTATTAACCTGGAACACTAAATTATGTAAAAGCCTCTTCCGATGGTCAATTACAAATATCCAATTTAACCTAATTGATCCATATGTCTATGTCAACCAAATTATCTGGATTCATAATGATTAAGTTCCAATTATGGCTACCCCCGCCCGACAGTATATTCCTATCCTGTAAGGAAATCTATTAAAGGGTTATCTATCCTCAAAGAAGATCGTGGGTTATTGAGTCTGAGGTCTTAAACCTAAAATCCCTATGTCTAGTTCATTTTAAGTTTACCTAATCAATTTTATTAGTGGTCAGTTAATAAAAAAGCATTAAGATTAAGACTCAATAAATAAATCTTTAAATTACCCAAATTATAATTTAACCCTTATAAACCGGTGATATTGGATTTTATCACAATCCTAGATTACTAACTTAGTTATGACACATAGCTAGGGCTAGTAAAAACTTAAAAGGCATAAAATGAAAATGCTGAAAAGTAATTGCGGTGAGTAAAATGCTGAAAAGTAAACTACAAATGAAATAAAATGCTAAGGCAAAAGGAATTACTTTTACTACTACTAATTTAGATATCTCCCATAAAATAATATATAAACTTGTGATAATATTTTACCAACCGACCAATCTGGCGGTATCCTGATTAAGTCAAATTAAGTCCAACCAGTAATATTTGTCCATAATCCAGCCATAAAGGCGGTACCAAAATAAATTTACCAACCGACCAATCTGGCGGTATCCTTGATTAATCAGGTTCAAATCAACAGAAAATAAATTTACCAACCGACCAATATAGCGGTTTCCTTGATTAGTCAGGTTTAAACCAGATTAAATTGAATTTGCCAACCGACCAATATAGCGGTATCCTTTATTAATCAGAATTTTAAATAGTAAATATATTATTTTTAAGGGAGATTAATCTAAATAGCAATAGTAAAATAATTACCTTTCACCCTAGCATAGGGAAGTTACCTCCTCATAGTGAATAGTAAAAACTGTAAAATAAGAAAGTAGATTACTATTATTACAAAAAGTAATTAAAATTATTACAAAAGTAAAAACTAAAAATTAAAAACGAAACTTAGAGAGAGAAGAATTCCCTATTTACATCAAATAAGAGAGAGGGAATGGTGTACTGAAATCTGAAATTTCGCGCTCTATTTATAGGAAAAATTTTCACTGTTTGCGCGTCGCGACGCCATGTACCTCAGCGTCGCGACGCTGGATTTGTCGACGTGGCACGATGAGAAGGCGACACGTTGCAAGGCGGCTGACTGTTCATGCGACACGTGTCAAGGCGGCTAATTCTCAATTATTGTGATGACATCATTGATGACGTCATGCTGACGCGGCGACGATGTGGCGATGACGTGGCGTGGCAGCTGACTGTTCACTTGTCGGCACAATAGGATTGCGACACGTGGCGACACGTGTCAAGTTGTGATTGGCTGAGGCTGACGTGGCACTTTGACTTGGTTGACATTGTGAGGTGGCTGATGACGTGGCGTGACACATGGCGAAGTTGACTTTTTGACCACTGACATGGCTGATGACGAGGCGACACGTGTCAAGTCTGAGTGTCGGTAGCATATGATGATGACACGTGGCACGACGCATGTTAGCAGATGGGATGTGATGGTGACACGTGGCACGACGCATTTTAGCAAAGTCAAAACTTCTCAAATTGTTGACCGTTGACCTGGCGCACGTTAGCAGATTCGGCTCACGCTGGGCGTCGCGGCGCGCAATGCTTCAGCGTCGCGACGCGCAAAAGACTAAAATATCCCTGTTGACGCATTTTTGTCGGTTTTGCCTCAAATTGCCTCCAGTGCTGTCCAAACTTTATTTATCTGCAAAATAACAATAAAACACATCAAAACATTCACAAAACTCAAGAAACTATACAAAATATTAAGTTTAATGAGTGGGAAATAGTGATATAAATACCAATCATCAGCGTACATAGAACCTGTTAAAGCTCTGGATGACCAAAACCAAAGTATATTGATTGTCGCAAGTATTAGCGGTGCAAGTCTCAGGTTAAGACCAAATACACCTACCCTGATTTAGACTTCCATAAACACATAGTCATACTACCAATGGAATTCCGAGGGGTCTATCCAGAGAGAAGCTGTTTCCGTACCATCGGTAAACACAACCTCCTATTACACTTGCATGAGTATCCTGTACCCAAATATATGAGAACTATGATGTTATGCTCCCACAACACGCACAAGTGTAATACTAGCTTATTCCGCATTATCGATGTCCAATCTCGATAATACTACGACTAGGGATATTTAATGATTAAACCTTCATGGATTGATACTGTCTCATATCATCTCAATCCGGAACTAATCATAAGGACCTTTTATCATTTATATATCTTGATAATCTAATTACAAATGATAAAAGAGCAATTTCCTTTGTCACATAGTTAATTTGTACAACAACACCATGATCTGTACAAATAGTGATGCTATGGGTCATAATTGTCCAACAATCTCCCACTTGGCCTATAGCCAATCACTCAAGTGTCCTACACCCGAACTATGTACGGTCTGCTCAAACTTATGCTGAGTAAATGCTTTCGTCAGCGGATTTGTAGTGTTATCATCTGATGCGATTTATTCGATCATCACATCGCCACGATGTATGATCCGAACGAATCAGATGAATATTTGAAGTATATATCTGGATCGTTGATGAGACCATTAATTCTTTAGCCTGTGTTGTAGCCTAGCTCAGCTGCTAACAGAACTACTCCTAATCTAATTAGGATTATTATCAATCCAAAAGGCTTCTATTGCTGCCTCAGCTGTAGCAATATTTCGCTTTTGTTGTTTATTTGGTAACAGTATCTTGCTTGGAATATTTCCAGCTCACTGTTCCGTTATTCAAACTTTATAGTACATTTGTTACGACTTATAGTCGTTATTTGGTTAGGAAACTTGCGGCAGTGATCCTAGTCACTTTAAGTTCTCTTTCTCCATAGTATAAGACGGCATCCTTAGATCATCTAAGATACTAAAGGATGTTCTTAACATCAATCCAGTGACTGTCACTTGGATTGGCCTGATTGTGACTCCATATGCTCAAATCATATGAGACACCAGGTCGCGTACATTTTTCAATGTACGAGTTCTCGGAGAGTGCCAATAACTTTTAGATCTATCCCAGTAGATCTTTATTCCTAGAATAAATGTTGTCTCTCCAAAGAATTCTACGAAGAATTTTCATTAAAGCCAAGCTTTCACCGATAGACCTGGCCGCCGGTTCCCGGTTCCACAAGTGTGGAATCGGAACCGTAAACCGAACTGGAACCGAACCGGTCGGTTCCGGTTCGGTTTACGATTCCCCTTCCGTTTTTTTTTTTAATAATAAATTTTAAAAAATAAAAAAAATTCTATAATCGTAATGTTTTTTCATACTATCACATCATTTTTATAGAATCTTTTTTTTATAAAATTCTTTTAACATATAATATTTTTTATAGCCAACTCTTGACTAGTGCTTTCTTTATATAAGCGATGTGGGATATTTGTTACTTGGCTATTGTGTCCCACATCGCTTATATAAAGAAGTCAATAACCAAGAGTTGGTGATAAAAAGGATGTGGACATTCATGTTTTAGTATTGCAATTTTAAACCTCATTAAGTCATTATTATTAATTAAAAAAATTGAGATTTACTTGTGGAACCTTACGGTTCCAAGAAAATAAATTTTTTTTTTTTTTACTTTCGGTTCCAACCGGAACCGTACGGTTCTGGTTGGAACCGTTGGAACTGAACGGTTCCAGCGGTTCCAACCGGTTCGGTCAGGGTAAGAACCCTAACCAAACCGGTCAGGTTCCGGTTCGGTTCCGGAACCGGAATTGGAACCGGAACCGGTTAGAACCGGAACCTTCCGGTTCCAACCGGTTCGGTTCCGGTTCCGAACCGGAACCTTGGCCGGGTCTATTCACCGATTGTATTATGGGAATATCATTTCCAAGAAATGACATATCATCATTTTTAGGACAATCACTGTCAGTGCGCTCCCACTAACCTCCTTATATACATAAGAATCATTTTCGTTTTGAATTAAATCATATACCATTATGATTACATCAAAATGATAATTTCAAGAACACAATGCTTGCTTCAATCCATAAATGGATCAAATAACCTGCAAACCTTGTTTGCTTGTTTTGGTACGACAAAATCGTGAGGATGTTGTAAACATCCTCCAAAAGGTTTCCATTTAAGGAAAGCGATTTTGACGTTCAGATGCCATATTTCATAAATGAAACATGCAGCATTGGCAAGCATTATCCAAATGGATTTAACCATGGCAACAAGTAAAATGTTTCGTTGTAATCGACACAATGTTGATAACGATACCTTTTCGCTACAAGTCTAGCTTAGTACGTTGGTATGTTGCCTTCCATGTATGTCATCCTTGAAGACATATATAGTACCAATAGGCACAATGCCTTCCGGTACAACAATCAGTGTCTAAACTGTAGGGGTTTTAGGGGCAGAATCCGGTAACGCAGCGGAAGCGGTGGAAAATCAAATTTTCCGATTTCAAAAATTTTTCTCGGATTAATTAAATAAACATATTTATTTAATATTCCAATAATCAAATTATGAAAATAAATTCAATAAATCATATTTAAGTGAATTTACCGAATTGCCCTTACACTTGGTATTTTGTTCATTTTAATCCGAAATTGATCAAATCAATTTTGAATGATTCTAAATCATTTCTAAGATGAACTTAGCATGTTCAAAACATCAAAACACCAAAAGAAACCAAATCCCCAAATTTTATCCATTTGGCCGAATGCCTCCCATTAGGCTCCAATTTGTGCACTTTGTCATTTCATGCATCAAAACACATCAAGATGTAATCCAATGAACATGAAACTTTATATGCATCATATACACATCCCAATACACAACATATATGAAAATCACCAAATTTGGAATTGGTCATGAACCCTAATTTTTCAATTTCTTCAAATTGGACAAATTATACCAAATTGGTTAAATCCAATACTTCAATCATGTTTCTTCCATCCAATCAAAGTCTCAACACAATGAAACAACTCAAGATCAAATCTAGGTTATCTAAGAGTGGGTCAAAAACTCTAGATTAGCAACAAGGTTTCCAAAACCATAAAAGAACACTTATTACTACAATAGCCATAAGCTTCCTTCATCATACATGCTCTACACTTTCACCAAAACTTCCATCATCAAAAACACAAGGAATAAAGAAAGAAATAACCTAAGAACACCATATGTTAAAGCCTAGATCCTAAGGAACATTTTCCTTTCTAATAGTAAGTTGAAGAAACTTACTAAAATCCAAGCTTTCTTTGATTTCTTCTTTCTTTCTCACAGGCTTCATTTGTTTCCATTAATGGAGTTTTCTTTGAAATGTATCAGGTTAGATACCAAATGAAATGAAAAACAATATATACTTGCATCACAAAGGCCTTGGCCGAATTTGGCAAAGGCATATACAAGAAATATTAATTTCAATTTCATTTGAATTTCATTAAATCAACTTGATAAAATATCTTAATAACACTTTATAGATATTTATATTAAGTCAAAAAATGCAACTAAGAAAAATATAACTCTTATATTTATAAGTGTTGGCCGAATTTATCAAGAAATAAAGGAAAAAGATATTTTCATTTTTCAAACAATTTGAACAAATATCTTAAGAAGTCAAAATCAATTTGACAACCATTTCCTTTAATGTATAAGTCAACAATTGCAACTCATAATCACTTCCTAACTTTATCATTTGGTGATATATTTCTATTTTAATTATATTAATCATTTAACAATTAAATAATTAAATAATTAATTAAATATAAATATATCAAATATATGTATTATATTTGCTTTAAATATCTCAAATACATATATTAATGATATATGTCAAATACATTTATTTGAATATTTATTAATGTGTATTTAATAATATCATATATTAAATACAAATACACATTAATTAGGAAATGACGGTTCGACCCGTTCGCATGTATTTTTCGTTTAACGATTAAACGATTTATAAATAATCATCATTATTCATAAATGTTGCTCTAGTGCTCTACGAGTATGTTTCATTATTGAGACTCTCTAGATTCAGGTATATCCGTCACAAAATCCAATTTCGTGTCCATAATCTATCCACCCGTAGATTATGACGATCACGGATAATCTCGCTGAATCATACAGATCGAGGTCATTGTATACGTATAATCCCTCCGTCACAGGTATCCAGATAATCCCAGAGATATAGATGTAAACGTCAAATCTCTATAGGTATTATCTCGTCGACGTATCTATTAGCAATCTTTAAATAACACTCGGAACTTACTTCCGATGTTTACTGTGGCCACAGATTTAACAGACTGCTAAATATATATGGACTACCTATGCTCTGTACACAGAACTGACGAATCCTATCTTGACACACACAGGATATCCTGAGGATCGGTCCACACCCAACGAACAGGCGGAGGTCTGATCTAAATAGATCGGTGACGTGACTGCCATCTAAGTGTGGAGGATGTCTCATACATCCACAGTGGTATCTCAAGTCGAAGGACCACTATGCTACTCAACCCGAGAAGATTCTTATTGACGTTGGTATACCATCCATTAAGAATCTTCGGTGAGCCGTTCAGTGTTTATCCACTATAAACACCTACACGTCTATACGAGTCTCCCTAGCTCATGGTTCATTGGGATAAACCATCGGACCAAGTCTCGATATACGACATGTACTGGTCTCAACAGATTTGACTAACCGACCCGTGTTAGCAAATCTTGACCATGAACTATGTTTGATAATATATATATATATAACAGTGACACTTCCCAATGTCAATTACAAACTAACTTTGTAACTGTGTACCACATTATATATTATCGGTCCTTTGTCTAATATATACATATCACTAAACCACATTTAGTTTCGATCTAATCGTAATCAGATCGAATACGTATATAAAAACAAGAGGTGCAACCATAAATAAGTAATATTATGGAATAAGGGGATGTTCGTATTCATGAATCAGACATAAATACGGTCCGGATTAGCGCTCTGAGCACCAACCCCAACATAAACTTGGTTGGTATACATGTAATCCATTTCGGACTTCATGGCACTTTGCCATAATAGGGAGTCGATACCTTGTATCACTTCCTCATACGTAGTCAGTTCATGTTCCTTAATAAGATTGACATCTTTATGAGGTGAGATCAGAAACCCATACCTCCTAGGTTATTTTCTGACTCTCTCCGACTTACGCGGTTCTTGTGTATTCGAAGATTATTGGTATAGTTTCATCCTTGATGAACTATTTGTGTTCCATTAAGGAATTGGTGCCTGGAATAGTATTACTCCGATTTTCATCGAGTTTTACTTTCCTCTCACTTACCACTGCATATAGGTATTCCTCTTAGGAAAATCGCATGGCGAGCCACAATTACATTGTTCTCTTGTGAGATGTATAAGTACTATACTTTGGTTTCCCTAGGATAACCCACAACTTAGGCACTTATCCGATTTGGGTTTTGGTTTGATATCTTCCAAACATATGCACAACATTCCCAAATCTACAGGAATGAGAAAACCTAGTTTATTTCCTGTTCATATCTAATATGAAATCTGTCAAACAGATTTTTATGGAACCTTATTCAAAATAAGTTTTGCACTGATTAATGCGTATCCTTTGAAGGAAATGGTAGCTTAGAGTGACTCATGATTAACTTTATCATGTCCAACAAAGTTCGGTTTCTCTGTTCGGACACACCGTCAAATTGACGTGTTACGGGAGGAGTCGTCATTGAAAGAATACTATACTCTTTCAAGTATTTGAGAAACTTATTGCTTATGTATTTTCCATCATGGTCTAACCGTGACGGTTTTAATACTTTAGCCGGTCTGTCTGTCTACTTCGTGTCGAAACTCTTTGAATTTATCAAAAGTTTCCGATTCGTGTTTCAAAAGAAACACATAACCATAACGCGATGCCACATCCGTAAAGGTTACGAAGTATTCATATCCACCTCTAGCCTAGCTAGATATGGTCCCACTTACGTCACTGTGAACGAGGGCTAACAGATCGTTGGCACTTGTACTTTTACCAAGTAAAAGATGTTTTAGGCACATTGCCTAATAAACTAGATTCATAGACATTATTTGAATAGAATCAAATCCGTCCTAGTATTCACTCTTCAAAAGTGTGGATATACGAGTCTTGTTTGATGTGTCCCAGACTATAATGGCACTTTTAAGTTTCAACTGATTAATTCAGTTTGAGCTATTTGTTTATCATATTATGCGTTTGAGATTTATTTATATTCAAAATATAAATATTGTTATTCACAGCTAATGTGTTTATCTCAATATCATCTTTATAAAATAAAACACTTTAGTGTTCTAGAATATAAAGGTATACCCGCAACGGGTTAAACCCTGATATAGAGATAATGTTTCTAGTCAAACTAGTTACATTCTAACAGTTTCCTAATTTAAGTACATACCCGAAGGGTAGTTCCTAAACTTAGGTTTCTACGGTTAAAACAGCGATTTTCGTCCCGTTTCCGACTCACAGATTAATCTCAACTGAAGTCAGTATCCTGTTTATCAACAGATTCTGCACACCAGTACATATTTTTGTACCATATCCAGTATCTAAAATCCAATTTTAATAATAGTAGTGAACATGTTTATAACAAACATATTTGAAGTCGGAACCTTGCCCGTCTTCAATTCCTTCATGTCTGCCTTGTCCATACGGCAATCACGCTTCCAGTGACCCCGTTTGCCACGGTTTAGGCAGATTTTTGGGATATGTCATATGTCTTCCCAGAAGATTATAATGATTTTGCCTTTGCCCCTTTTCCACACCCCAGAAGCCTTTGGCCAAGCCTTGGCCTTCTGGGATGTCGAAGTAAGATGCGCCTTGCGCTTCTTGCCCTATTGTAAATTCTGGCTTTGTCTCCTTGAGTATAGCCATTAACTCTCCAAAAGTTTTCAATTGCAATTTGTACTTCTAAGATCTAAGGATAGATCTATGAAGATCCTTTAATTTTAATATCATACTATAATGATTTAATCCTTAGTTCTGACTAAGAAATTAAGGAGTCTTTACGGAAAACATAACAGATTAAGCACTAAAGTTATCATCACATGAATATTCCAAATATCATGTTCTACTATTTGCTCAACTCCGGGCTTAGGCTCGAGACGTCACTCTATCAAATAAAGTAACTTCTCGGTCTCTAGGACTATCCTGAGATTTTATTCCCAATCTGAAAATTAAAGCCGTTTAAAATATTTTCACCCAGGTTTATATTTTAAATGTTAATCTTTCAGTTATCTTGATTGCTATAGTCCAACTATCCAATCAACGATTTTAGGTACTATTTAATATAATGATTACTATAGTCTAACTATATAATCAACTATAATTTAATAGGTTAATTCAAATATATTGATTACTATAATCCAATTATATAATCAACTATAATTTGAAGTAGTTTGAATACAGTCCAATTGTTTAATTAAAACAACGAATAATATTAGTCCAACTAATATATTAATTTATTTGACGAAAAATTTGAAATGAGCGCGTATTGGCAAGTAACTAAACGAATATTGCAAATTTAATACTTGCCTCCCACTATTTTTCGGCGAGCCTCTAACCCTCTGTGGAGTACTCGGGAAACCTTATTTCCTAGTGGGCTAGGATCCCGTTAAATAACACACAATCTTGACTTTGACCAACAAATTGTATGATAATTAACTAGGTAGATCTCTAAGATCAATTGGATCCCATCCAATTCTTAGATCCAGTAGGTGGACATCCAAGTCCGAAACATATATCTTATATATGCCAATATATCCAATATATTCCCTAATTTTTTTCCTCTGAATCAACTAAGCCTTGGTTTTGGCACAACAAACTTAATGATCCCAGTTAAGCGGAACCCATTGACCATGGAAAGCTTCGTAATCGATGTCGATGGACAAGAAGTGATCTTGACTTTGGCCAACAAATCACAACTTGGACAAGACACCGATATGTAACAAAGCCTTCATGATTCAAACACATCCGCGGTGGACAAAGGTCTTGACTTTGGCCAACAAACCAGTGCCAATCTTGGATCTTCAGTAAGAATCACTCAAAGGAAGGAAAAGTGCTTAATATATGTTGAGGGTTTTTTTCGCGTAATTGGCAACCAATTTATTATCTTTGTTAAGGTCTCATCATCATACACCCTTAAACATGCATTCTAAAAACATAATAGGCGCGTATAAATAAAATAATAATGATATGCGGATGGATACTTAACACATTGTTCCTAGAACAAATCTCTTCCGCTAGCACAAGTATTACTTCTACCCGATTACATAACACTTCTAAAGAAACCTCATTTACATTGATGGGAATAGGTGAGAAGAGAAATACAAAGAGTCAAGAGGTAATAGGCTGGACACGCAAGTCCAATTAATAAATTCTAAATTTATTACAACAATTTCCAAAATTACCCTCACCCATCTAATATCCATCCGATATACATTATTCATACATCGCATCCATGTATTCACACAAAGCATGTTATCAATCATCTAATCCAATTAATTAATCTGAAATTAATGACCATCCAATGTTTAAACATCGATTTGATTTTGCGCGAGTCAAACTCGTTTTGCGAATAAGTACTCAAAGTACGAATTCTTGAATTATATTAAACTAAAATATTAAATCCAATTTAATTTGTATTTAATACTAATTCTATATTTAATTCTAAATTAAATAATTACAATTTTTAATGTGTCTTTACGACTTAGATTCTAAATCTAATCATTACGGGTCTCAAAGCCCAATTAACATCCAATGTCAATTTAATTAAAGTCCAATGGGCTTTCAATTAATTTCTAAAGGCTTGGACTTTGGTCAACATGGGTCAAACCCAAATACCAAATCCCATTTAAGGAATCACCATTATTTGCCAAGAAACCAATTTAGGCCCATTAGGCCCAATTAAAATTAAAGGTCCATTTAATTATATTTGGACTTTATGGATATGGTTTTGGGCCAATTGGATCCAACCAATTGCCTAAACCAAACTTGGCCCAACCAAGCCCATTAAGCCCAAATACAACTTTTACAAGCCCAATTCCAGAATAAGCCCAATTAATTTAAATCACAAAATTCCAAATTTCACAATTAAATTAATTAAAGTGTAAAGCCATGATTAATTAACCAAATTAACAATTCCAAAACCCAATTTACTCAATTAATTATGCTTATCATCATCACTTATGTCCAACACAATTGAATAAAAAAATCAATCATTTTCCATGCTACTAAGTCACGGCAATATGAGATTTTTGTCCAATTCCAAATTCAATCCAATTAAATCTCAAATTAACATTTCCCAAGTCTTTCAAACTCATCTAATGATTCAAAAAACAAAAAATACAATGACATTAGGGCACCTCCACATTTGGCCAAGCCAATGATTTGGGGAAAAATTGATCCAATCCAATTTTCATCAAATTGATCATGCATAACACCATGTTATCATCATTCAAGCATATATCAACAATCAATTTCATCAAAACATGCTCAAATCATTTTTACCCAATTTTACCATAATTCCAATTTCATGCTTAAACAAGGCTCTGATACCATTGTTGGGTTTCTAGGTTAGTCCCAAGATCATTAAGGAATGAAAATCATGTGAATACAATAAAGAAGTATGGCGGAATCATACTTACAATGATCAGATTTTGCGATGCGAGGAACAACAAAACTTTCTTGGCTCCATGACGCTCACGACTTTGAGGGAATTTTATGCTCATTGTTGAATCTCCAAGCTCCAAGCTTTATGTGTGATTCCATGCTTATGGGTTTGTTTTCCTATCACTTTGGATGACTCTTCATGTGCTAGCATTGGAAAAATTTGCCACAAATTTTCCATTCATTCTTGTTAATTTCGGCCTTGCCAAGAAATTAAGAAAGAAAATGGCCCTTGGCCGAAACTAGAGAGGAGAAGAGTGAGAGATAGTTGTGTTTTTGTTATTTTGGTTTCTAAACCCTAATGAAAACATATACCAAAAATCTCTACACATTTTGTATTTCTTTTTCCAAAAAACAAAAGGCAAAAATGAGGGAAAAATGGCATTAAATGCATTCAACAACCACCATCAACTATTCACATCAATCAATGATGACAAGCATCACTTCACTCAAAGTGATGTGACTTCCATCACTTGATTGACTAGTGATTTGACGCTTGATGTGACTTGTGGGCCGCACTTGAATTCGAAATGCGAGTGGGCCCACAAACACTCTTGGGCTCGGGTTCGCTAATTCCGGATTAACGAATTTTCTGTTGCGACGTAATTAAATCAAATTTAATTAAATAATTATGCTTATCAAAATTACTATTCACATCGCTTACGAATTTATTCTAAATTAACTCGTTCGCCCGAATTAAAATCTAATTTTAATTCCGCGTCAAAATCTAATTTCGTATAATATATCGAATATATTATTTTATCGATTAATTCCAAATTAATCGTTCTCTCTCTTTAAATAATATTTTATCCCAGATAAAATATCTCAGTTATTAATCCCAAATTAATTTTCTCTCTCTTATGATTAATCCCAGATTAATTATGTGCGAGTCATACGTCATCGGTGAATCTTCGGGAAGCGACCCATGAGATCCCCGGATATGTTGGCAGTAAATTCGGTCGTCAGACTATCTGAACACGTATGTACCAAGTACTACGTTTTTACCGATTTACAAGACATGGTTGGCTTCTAGCAAAGCACCGTGCCTACCCAATACTCCAGAAATATTCTTAAAGGAATATATAATCTTTATCAGGCGTAGTATTACGTATTGCGATCCAGTATCGGATGTCACGTGCTAGGCCTGGGGCTTGAATTGTGTCTGCCCCATACGAAGCACATATCGGATCTCTGGTAACTAGTCTCTATAATCGAATAATCATGACCTAGTCATATTATCCCGATGACTGCAGTACATAAGAGCACCAGTTCCGTATCCTACGTGATCATCATCTCCACTATGACTGAATTGATACTTTCGTCTTGACATCACACCCAATATACTACGATTCTCAATATTCCCAGAAGAGGCGTACACAGAACATGTTAAAGCCCTGGACGACCAAAACCAAAGTATATTGATTGTCGCAAGTATTAGCGGTGCAAGTCTCAGGTTAAGACCAAATACACCTACCCTGATTCGGACTTCCATAGACACATAGTCATACTACCAATGGAATTCCGATGGGTCTATCCAGAGAGAAGTTGTTTTCGTACCATCGGTAAACACAACCTCCTATTACACTTGCATGAGTATCCTATACCCAAATATATGAGAACTATGTCGTTATGCTCCCACAACGTGCACAAGTGTAATACTAGCCTATTCCGCATTATCGATGTCCAATCTCGATAATACTACGACTAGGGATATTTAATGATTAAACCTTCGTGGATTGATACCGTCTCATATCATCTCAATCCGAAACTAATCATAAGTACCTTTATCATTTATATATCTTGGTAATCTAATTACAAATGATAAAAGATCAATTTCCTTTGTCACATAGTTAATTTGTACAACAACACCATGATCTGTACAAATAGTGATGCTATGGGTCATAATTGTCCAATAGCGGCAACAATCACCTTAAATAAATTCATCCCATACCGAATGATGCAGTAGAGCGTGAGATATTTTTGGTGGTGCCCATTCTCGTTTATTTCTGTTGCATCATGGGAAACAACGTCTCACGTTCTACTGCACCATTCGGTAGAGGACGAATTTATTTTAAGGAGATTGTTGTCGTGTCAACAAGCCTCAGAATTCTCTCTGTTTGGTGCCACTGGCTATTATTGTTGCTGCTTCGATACTGCACTGCCTTCGTTACTGATCTATTCCGCTGTCTGTAGTTGTCTTGAGACTGTGTTACTTTAATTACTCTTGTTGTGTTGTTTCCTCTATTTATTGTAGCAATCGTGTTGTGTTTTACTGTTTGTTCATAGTCCTTTGTAAGAGCACAGTAACCAAATATTTGTAATAGTCTTAAAACAAATTCGATATGTGGATATGGAAAACAGTCCAAACACAGTTGATCCGAACATGGCAGCCTCCTCGGCTGGCCAAGATGTTCCAGTCTCTGGGCTTAATGTGGCAGCCTCTGTGGTTGGCCAAAGTGTTAATGTGGCAGCCTCTGTGGCTGGCCAAAGTGTTGCTGCCTCTATGACTAGACAACCTGTTGGACATGTGAGCCATGTCAATCATGCTGCAGAAAAACCTGAAAAATTCATTGGTCAGAATTTCGAAAGGTGGCAACAGAAAATCTTTTTTTACTTGACCATGTCGAACCTTGCAAGGTTCCTAAAGGAAGATGCCCATGTACCCAAAGAGGGTGAGAATGATATTCAAGTGATTAGTACCTTCGATGCTTGGAAACATTCTGAATTCCTATGTAGGAATTATGTGCTGAATGGGCTGAGTGATTCCTTGTACAGTGTGTACGCCAAAATGAAAACAGCTAAGGGGCTTTGTGAATCCTTAGATCGAAAATATAAAACTGAGGACGCTGGTACTAAGAAATTTGTTGTAGGCCGTGTCCTAGATTTTAAGATGGTTGACTCCAAAACTGTGTTAAGTCAAGTACAAGAATTATAGATTATTCTAGCAGAAATTCATGCTGAGGGGATGGTTTTAAGTGAAACCTTCCAAGTAGCCTCGATAATTGAAAAACTACCATCTGGTTGGAAAGATTTCAAGAATTATTTAAAGCATAAACGAAAAAAATGAACATTGAAGACTTAGTTCTTAAGCTTAGAATTGAGGAAGATAACAGAGTACCTGACAAGAGAGGAATAACTCATGAGGCTAAAGAAAATGTTGTTGAACATGGCCATAAGAACAAGAACCTCAAGAACAAAGGGAAAAGATGGGCCATAAAGGAGGAATTTCCAAGAAATCTAAATTTCAAGGAAGATGCTTCAACTGTGACAAAATAGGTCACAAGTCTTCTGAGTGCAGACTGTCGAAGAAGAAAAAAAACCAAAAGGCTAATGTGATGGAAAACATGACTCAATGTGTCTCAGACATTAACCTTTCTGCTGTGGTTTCTAAGGTGAATCTGATGGGTTCTAACCCAAGAGTGTGGTGGATTGACACTGGTGCCACTCGACATATGTGCTCAGACAAGAGTATGTTCTCTTCATTTGAGCCTGCTAGTAATGAGGAAAAAATATACATGGGAAATTCAGCAACATCTGAGATTGAAGGTCAAGGCAAGATGATTCTGAAGATGACCTTTAGGAAAGATTTGACTTTAAACAACGTTCTGTATGTACCAGAAATACGGAAGAATCTTATGTCTTGATCACTTCTGAACAAGCACAGATTTCGGATGGTGTTCGAGTCTGATAAAGCAGTTTTGACTAAAAATGGCATGTATGTGGGAAAATGATATGTAACTGATGAGCTCTTTAAGCTAAATGTAATGGTTGTTAAACCTAAGAATATCAATAAAGCTAGTTCTTCTGCTTATATTGTTGAGTACACTGATCTATGACATGATAGATTATGATATGTTAATTTTAATTCATTGTGGAAATTAATTAACATGAATCACATTCCTATTTTTAAAATTGATAACAGACATAAGTGTGAAACTTGTGTTGAGGCAAAACTAACTAGATCATCATTTCATAGTATTGAAAGAAACTCTGAACCACTTGATCTAATTCATACCGATGTATGTGATTTTAATTCAATACAAACAAGATGCGGTAATAAATATTTTATTACCTTTATTGATGATTACACAAGATTTTGTTATGTGTATTTGATGAAAAGCAATGACGAAGCTATAGAGAAATTTGTTCTCTATAAGAATGAAGTTGAGAACCAACTGAATAAAAGAATTAAGAAGTTAAGAAGTGATCGTGGTGGTGAGTATGTTTTTCCTTTTGAATCACTTTGTAGCAAAATGGAATCATACATCAAACCACGACACCTTATTCACCTCAATTCAATGGGATTGTAGAACGGAAGAATCGTACATTGAAAGAAATGATGAATGCTATGTTAATCAGCTCTGGATTACCTCAGAATATGTGGGGAGAATATGTTTTATCAGCTAATTACCTTTTAAATAAGGTACCACAGAAAGAAGCAGGGAAAACTCCTTATGAAATGTGGAAATGAATAATATCTTTCTATAAATTTCTATGAGTGTGGGGGTGTCTTGCCAAAGTAATCATTCCTCCACCTAAGAATGTGAAGATAAGACCAAATTGTTGATTGTATTTTAATGGATATGCACATAATAGTAATGCTTATCGATTTCTTGTGCATGAGTCTAATATACCATATATTCAAAAAATACGATAATGGAGTCGAGAAATGCATCATTTTTCGAATACCTTTTTCCTTGTAAAACTAATTGAATTCAAATGTGCACAAACGGGCACATGAGGCTATCATTGAAGATAGTCAGGACCAAGAACACATAATTGTTCCAAAGGATCAACAAGATGTTGAACTTGAACCAAGACGTAGCAAAAGAGCTAGAACGGAAAAATCATTTGTCTAAATTTTCTGATTTTTTTTTGCTAGAAAATGATCCTCAAAGCTATAACGAAGCTGTAAGGTCAGTTGACGATGCTTTGTGGAAAGATGCCATCAATAGTGAAATTGAATCCATCTTACAAAATCACACCTGAGAGTTAGTGGACCTTCCTCCAGGGTGTAAACCTTTAGGGTCCAAGTGGATTTTCAAAAAGAAAATGAAGGCAGATGGATCAATTGACAAGTACAAAGTAAGACTTGTAATTAAAGGCTACAGACAACGTGAAAGTCTTGATTACTTTGACACTTACTCTCATGTAACGAGAATAATTCCATAAGGATGATACTAGCGATTGCAACTTTGCGCAATCTTGAGGTACATCATATGGATGTGAAAACAACATTTCTAAATAGAGATTTATATGAATAATTTATATGGAACAACCTGAAGGCTTTATAGCTCCAGGACAAGAAAAGAAAGTCTGCAAGTTAGTAAAATCCTTGTATGGATTGAAACAAACTCCGAAACAGTGGCATAAAAAGTTTGACGACACAATGTTGGCAAATGGTTTCAAAATCAATGAATGTGATAAATGTATTTATGTCAGAGAGATAGAAGTTGGCTATGTCATTTTATGTCTCTACGTTGATGACATATTGATTGTCGGGAGTGATGTTAAAATGGTGAAATCCATCAAGAATATGCTGAAATCTAAGTTTGACATGAAAGACATGGGTCTAGCAGATGTCATTCTAGGAATAAAAATCTCGAGAAGTCCAGATGGACTTATTCTTGATCAGTCGCACTATGTGGATAAAATTCTTGGTAAATTCAACAATGATGATTCTGCTGTGGCTAGAACTCCTTTAGATGTGAGTCTACATCTATCAAAGAATAGGGAGATGGTATATCTCAAGTAGAATACTCTAGAGTGATCAGGAGTCTGATGTATTTATCGAGTTGTACAAGGCCTGATATAGCCTGTACAGTAAACAAGCTCAGCAGATATACGAGTAATCCATGGGTTGTTCACTGGAAAGTAATAGTAAGAATACTCAGGTAACTACGATTTACTCGTAATTATGGTTTGCACTATCATAGATATCCAAGCGTAATCGAAGGATACAGTGATACAAACTGGATATCTGATATGAAGACTCAAATCTACTAGTGGTTATGTGCTTACACTAGCAGGTGCAACTGTATCATGGAAATCCTCCAAACAGACTGTGATAGCTAGATCAATAATGGAATCAGAATTCATTGCATTAGATAAGTGTGCTGAAGAAGCAGAATGGCTGCGAAATTTTCTAGAGGATATTCCAAGTTGGCCTAAGCCAGTGTCAACAATTTGCATTCATTGCGATAGTCAATCTGCAATTGGAAGGGCACATAACAATATGTATAATGGTAAGTCTAGACATAATCATCGTAGACACAATACCGTTAGACAATTACTCTCTACTGGAGTTATTTCAATTGACTATGTGAAGTCAAATGATAACATTATGGATCCGCTAACCAAAGGGTTAAACATAGAGTTAGTTGTGAAATCATTGAGGGGAATGAGACTAAAGCCCATTAGATAAATGTTTATTACAAAGGAAAACCCAACCTTGTTGACTAGAGTGTTGGGTTTGGTGCTAAGAGCGCCAATTCCCGGTTGTATTTCTTTATGGATACTTCTATAAAACGTTATTATTATGAATAATATATGCAGTTTCTATAATATAATGTATCTTATAATATGGTAAAGACATAATGACCTTGGAATGACTAGTCATGATGCTGTTGCAAAAATGTCGCAACTGACATTGAGTTGTATCATGACGTTGTCATTCTTAGACAGTTTCTGGTCAAGGTTTACACTACTTGGTCAGTATAGTACCCCGTTGAGACCAGTACATGTCGTATACTGGAATATATGATTCCAATGGTTTCTCAATGAACCATAAGTCTTGGAGACTAGTATAGACGTGTATATGTTTATAGCGGATAACACTGAACGACTCACCGAAGATTCTTAATGGATGGTACACCAACGTCAATAAGAATCTTATCGGGTTGAGTAGTACTTATGATTCTTCGACTTGAGATACCACTGTGGGTGCATGAGACATCTTCCACACTTAGATGTCAGTCACGTCACCGATCTATTTAGATTAGACCTCCGCCTGTTCGTTGGGTGTGGATAGATCCTCAGGGTGTCCTGTGTGCATCGAGATAGATCCGTCAGTTCTGTGTATCAGAGCATAGATAGTCCATATGATTAGCAATCAGATAAAAACCATGGGCCCCGTGTATAGTTTAGAAGCCAGTTCTAAATGTTCTTTTTGAGATTGCTAATAGAGACGTCGACGGGATAATCCCCATAGAGATTTGACGTTTACATCTATATCTCTGGGATATATCCGGATACCTGTGACGGAGGAATATACATTTGCTATAATTTACAGGTGGATAAATTATGGACACGAAATTGGATTTCGTGATAGATATGCCTGAATCTAGAGAGTCTCACTAATGAATATACTCATAGAGCACTAGGGCATCATCAATGGTTTTGATACGATTCTTTCTCCTCCTTCCCGCTCTGATCTAGCTACCCCAAAGAAATGGAATGTGGGATAATTGCTGCAATCCCTTCTCTTGAATAGCAACCATTTCCTTTCAAAGATGAGGTTTCACTTAACAATGTCTTGTTTTTCCTATCGAACAAGCTCTTATTCTCGTTATTATAAATAATATTGATTATTTATAAAGTCGTTTAAATGTTAAACGCAAAATACATGTGTAGGGACCCGATAGAAATTTCCTTAATTTTTGTGTATTTGTATTTAATATAAGATTAATTCAAATACACATTAATTAATTGTCAAATTGAGATATTTGACTAATATCATAAATATATATGTATTTGATATTTATGGTAAATATAATACATATATTAAATATATTTAATTAATTAATTATTTAATTGTTAAATGATTAAATTAATTAAAGTATGAATATTTTAGGTTAGGATTTTTTATTTATCACTTAGTTGCAATTGTTGACTTATTTGAATTATCATTAAAGTGTAATGATCATTTAATCAAGTTGGCAAGTTTCATTTAAAAGAAATGAAAAAAAAAATATCTAGATATTTTATTGCCAATTTTCGGCCAAGGCTAATTTTTTTGGTATATATTGTTTTGTTTTCTATTAGGTTTCATAACCTTGAAACACTTATCAAATACTCCATTAAAAAGAAAACATGAAGCTTGAAGAAAGAAAAAGAAAACAAGGAAAATTGAATTTTAGTAAGTTTTTCCAACTTACTATTAGAGAGGAAAATGTTCATTGAGTTCTAGGCTTCATGCTATGAGTTTCTTTTGTTTTTCTATTCTTTATTCTTTGTATTTTTGGAAGATAGAAGATTTGAAATGTGTTGAGCATGTATAAAAATCAAATGATGCTTCTAATATGTTAATAAGCATACTTTTGATAGTTTGAGAAATTTGTTGCTAATCTAGAGTCATTGACCCACTCTTAAATGACCTAGATTTGTTCTATAATTATTTCATTGTGGTGAGGCTTGATTGTAATGGAAGAAACATGATTGAAGTATTGGATTTAACCAATTTGGTATAATTTGTCCAATTTGATGAAATTGAAAAATTATGATTTAAGTCCACTTCCAAATTTGTGGCTTTTCATTTATGTGTTATTTGGATGTGTATATGATACATATAAAATTTTACGTTGATTGGATTTCATCTTGATGTGTTTTGAACATGGAAAGTGCAAAATGCACATTATGCTCCATTTGGAGGCTCTCGGCCATGATGATGATTTTGGGGTTTCAGTTTTTAATGTGTAGGACATGTTAAATTCATATTTGTAATGATTTAGAATCATCCAAAATCGTTTCGAACAATTTCGGATTAATATGAACAAAATGTAATATTTAGGGGTAATTCGGTAATTACACAAAAATATGATTTGTTGTGTAAAATTTCATAATTTGATAATTGGATAATTAAATAAATATATTTATTTAATTAATCCGAGAAAAATTTTTGAAATCGGAAAATTTTGATTTTCCACTATTCCGTGCGTTACCGGATTTCCGCTATAAAACCCCTTCATGGAGATCCCAAGATCTAGGTTCAATGAGACAACCTACTCATAAAAGACATAATTGGTTTACTGTGGGGGGGGGGGGGGTTACCCTCTAGTCCATTCTTATAGTGAAATGAAACAGTGATGCTCGTATGAAAAGATAATTGGTTTACTGTGGGAGGGGGAGGTTACCTTCTAGTCCATTCTTATAGTGAAATGAAACAGTGATGCTCTTATGAAAAGAGGTTAAGCAAAAACTTTTAATGATTCTTATGCGTCGGGAATCCGAACAGAGTAATACGAGCTACTCTTAAATAAGAAATCACCTATGTGAGAGATAAGTGGGGCCGCTTCAAAGGGAATTGTACGAGGCTCAATTCTTAGAAACTCTTGCAGAACCGGTAGATGTTCATGGCCAAAATGAACATAATAATGAGAACTCAGATGTGTTAGGTAAAATATCTGTGTGATATATGTTTTCATTTACATGAATGACAGTACAGTTCAATGACATCGTGTCCATTGTCAGCTAGTAAAAGAGATATATTTTCACAATGGAAGGTTCAAAGGCTGAGACCTACCTATCCTATACAGGTGTTGAACCGTTGAACTCTTCAAGGTCAAAATAAAATATTTCTATAAAATATTTTTATTTGACGTATTTTCGCCAATTTCATTCATGTGGGGGATTGTTGGAAAATGCTCACTAGTAAGCATTTTGAGATACAATTTTAAGCATGGTCCACTTCGTGTTAGTGGTGTTTTTTTGAGTGATTCGGATACTCATCCGTGATTAGTTCGGAATGGTATATTCATATGCTTAAAATGATGCTTGGGTGAATGATAAATTGTTACTCAAAATTCACCAATTGGTGCTGGAAAATAAAGAGAAATAAGTTTGTCCCACATGAGAAAGCTAATAAAGGAAGATTATGTTTATATATGATTGCTCATATGTAGATGGGTAAATGTTATAACGATAAATGCTCTCTCTACGTGCGCGCGCAGGGGGTGCAAATCAAAATCCGAACATGCCTGACTCGTGTGCACCCGAGCGTCATGCGTACACGAATGCTGGACCAAATTGTGCGGGCCCGCCCAGCCAATTTTTGCAAGTCTCTTTATTTTTTCAAGTTCTTTTGAAGTTCTATTAATTAACTGGGTGATTACATCACATGAAAAGTCTCACACTAACTCAATTTAATTGACATGTTTATTTTCTTTTAAGGTGACAGTATTTTTCGTTTTTGATAAGAGATATAAAAAATATATTGTTTTGAAAAAGAGTTCGAACACTTCGTGGTTCGTTGAAGACGATTTTGGTGGTGCCCATCTCGTTTATTTTCGTTGCATCCTGAGAAATAAACGTCTCATGTTCTACTGCACCATTCGGTAGGAGACGAATTTGTTTTAAGGAGATTGTTGCCGCGTCAACAAGCCTCAGAATTCTCTATGTTTGGTGCCGCTGGCTACTCTTGTTGCTGCTTCGATACTGCACTGCTTTCGTTACTGATATGTTCCTATCGCTGGTTCATTGCTGCACCGTGACTAGTTCGCTGTCTGTAGTTGTCCCGAGACTGTGTTACTTTAATTACTCTTGTTGTGTTGTTTCCTCTATTTATTATAGCAATCGTGTTGTGTTTTACTGTTTGTTCAGAGTCCTTTGACTCTTGTTGTGTTGTTTCCTCTATTTATTAGCAATCGTGTTGTGTTTTTTGTTTAGAGTCCTTTGTAAGAACACATTAACCAAATATTTGTAATATATTTTTACTTTGACGAGGCGAGAGCAGGTTGCGAAATTTGCAGTGAGGTCGTTGATCGACGTCATCTGAGCGACGACGACTCGGACTGAGTTAAAGCCTGCCATGACTACTGATTCTAACTCGCCAGCGCGTGAGTTCACTGACACTAAGTTTGAAGAACTTGAGCGTGTTGTGTTGATGCCGTGATCTGTTTGTGATGCTGGTGAGTTCAGTTTACGATGGTCTGATTTTTGTAACCGGAATGCTCTGTATGAGATCAAGTGAAAACGAAATGAGGTGCCGTTAAATTTGTTTTAAGGAGATTGTTGCCGCGTCAACAAGCCTCAGAATTCTCTATGTTTGGTGCCGCTGGCTACTCTTGTTGCTGCTTCGATACTGCACTGCTTTCGTTACTG
Source organism: Zanthoxylum bungeanum (assembly GCA_019454045.1). NCBI lineage: Eukaryota > Viridiplantae > Streptophyta > Magnoliopsida > Sapindales > Rutaceae > Zanthoxylum > Zanthoxylum bungeanum. The sequence continues at coordinate 20,579 of SKCR01033501.1, read as the reverse complement.
ATATGTTCCTATCGCTGGTTCATTGCTTGCACCGTGACTAGTTCGCTGTCTGTAGTTGTCCCGAGACTGTGTTACTTTAATTACTCTTGTTGTGTTGTTTCCTCTATTTATTATAGCAATCGTGTTGTGTTTTACTGTTTGTTCAGAGTCCTTTGACTCTTGTTGTGTTGTTTCCTCTATTTATTATAGCAATCGTGTTGTGTTTTTGTTTAGAGTCCTTTGTAAGAACACATTAACCAAATATTTGTAATATATTTTTACTTTGACGAGGCGAGAGCAGGTTGCGAAATTTGCGGTGAGGTCGTTGATCGACGTCATCTGAGCGACGACGACTCGGACTGAGTTAAAGCCTGCCATGACTACTGATTCTAACTCGCCAGCGCGTGAGTTCACTGACACTAAGTTTGAAGAACTTGAGCGTGTTGGTGTTGCTGCCGTGATCTGTTTGTGATGCTGGTGAGTTCAGTTGACGATGGTCTGATTTTTGTAACCGGAATGCTCTGTATGAGATCAAGTGAAAACGAAATGAGGTGCCGTTACTTTTATGGGCCTAATTTTGTCTTTTTCCCGTACATTAGGTGATAGCTAGCCCATAGGTTATATTCTCGACTCGAAGCTAGGATTATATTGAAAATTCCCCTATATTTTTAATTTTTATACATTGATCCCGAGTTTGCACTTTTGTTATCTTGATGAGATGAACTTTGACCCTTGAAGAATTGGGGCAGTAATAAATATTAATTAATGGTCTTTCCCCACTTCAAAAAAAAAAAAAAAAAAAGTTGTTATTAATATGTTTACTCTCCAAGGATTCCAAAAAATAATCCGTCAAATAATAATAAACAAAATGGGAAACGAAGTTAGTAGAAAATTACAATCAGCATCTAATTTGTATGATGTATAGAATGAAACCGTATTGCATTGAAGAAAACCTATATAGACAGTAAAAACTGACAATCAAACCGATAAATAAATCTATTACATTGTTAGGTTTCCTAATTCAACAACAAAATCCCTTTTTAACTCTTGTGCCACATTTTCAATGTCAGGATCCAGCTGTGGCCCGGACAAATCCAGAGTCCTCCAAACTGTCTTCAAAGACAGAGCCAACCCTTGGATCAAAGCAAAGAAGAATTAGAGGAGACAGGTGAATAGTCTAAAATAGGGAAGTTGGGATTTTGTAGAGAGGGGGAACAGCCTAAAACACCATGACTACCTCCTCCGAGTTAATTCAATACACACTAACTCGGAAAAGAGGGCTTTCCCCTTGATCTGCATATCTGAAGAACTCTGCTTGATGGGTGAAGACGGTAACAAAACGGTTAGAAATACCATGGCCACAACTGCAACTCTAGGTGTGAGTATATGTCTTTAAACAGAAAGCAGATGGTCAATGGAACTACTTGAGCAATACTTTGGATATCTTCCCAAAATACACAGCCAAGGACCATAAGGAAAGCCCTGCTGAGACATAAAGCAAGACAACACCAGAACCTACTAGAATCCAAGGCCCTCCAATACTGCAAAATAAAAAACGAAAAGGAGATGAATTAAGATACATGGAGAAATTTAAAAGCATAATCCAACAATTAATTTTTGAAGGTTCTCTCTTTCATGTCAATTGTTAAAGGAGATGAACCTGCTATCTCGGGTAGCGAGAAGGATGGTTAGTGCAATCATCTGCGTTGCAGTTTTCCATTTGCCGAGGTTATTTACAGCAACAGCCTGCAGGAAACACCAAAAGACATCTGTATTATTCATAGCTAATAATCAACCATTTGCTAAATAAGGATAAAAAGGTTTTGATTAGTTTAGAAAAGTAAAAATGGTGTGCGGAATTGATTGGAAGGAAGAACAAACCTCTAAAAGCTTAGTATTCTGAGAAGCAGCCCATTCTCTGACTGCGGACATGGTTATCTGTTAAAGAAACTTATTTGTAAGATGAATGGTGTTAACTTACAAGCGATTCCATAATCAGACAACATAATATGTACGTTTATCACATGCATGCTCACACAACATTGACATTCATGCACACGCATAAAGGCAGATGGATACAAAGACTGACGGCTTGTTTTGAATTTCCAAATGCTGCAAGAGGATTGGGGGACAAAATGATCATTGCTGGAAGTTAACAAGCAACACTGACTTAAAAGCATAGACCGCATTCTTGCATGACGATAACCACTACAATTGTAACAACAAAGAGAGTTCAGGGATCGATTTCAGGAAGAGAGAGAGAGAGAGGGAGAGAGGGAGAGAGGGACTTCAGGGATCAACCACCAAAAGGAAGCAACAAAGAAGATTTTGGGGCTCCAACATTAAAGGGAATATAAGAGAAGAATAGCAGTCAAACTTTGAATGATGACATACACTGATACAGCCTAACCCTAAGATCCATTCCGATTACCAAAACTTACATGCATCTTAACTATACCACGTAATACATGCATTGAGCCATTGACACTCATGGAGATGCAAGAAATAAGACATAACATACAATACCTCTCTACCAATTATCGCAATTGCAGGTACAGTCAGTAACCATGGCACTTGCCCAAACGTCGGCAATTCGAAAGGCTTTGTACACAATAAGACCAATGTAGCAGCAACCATAAGCTGTATTTAAAAGTTATGAAAATCAGAGAACAATTCTTGAATGGTTATTACTACTTAACCAACAAACCTTTATAAACTCAACCAGCTAAAAAGACCATACCTTATCAGCTACTGGATCCAAAAATGCACCAAAAGTAGAGCCTAACCTCATCTGAAATACCAATCATTGCACTAAAATTACTCGTTCATTATAACCCAAAACATCCTAAATTAATTTTGCATACAAAGACAAGTGGTATACCTTTCTAGCAATGTAGCCATCAAGCCAATCCGTGATTGCTGCAGCTATAAAAATACTCGTTGTCGCAGTCCTTCCCCACCAACTATCAATGTAAAAAGCTATAGAGAAATTTTTTACACATTAGTATCATCAAAGCAAGGCCCTGCATATAATCTTTCTCGCAATATACATCAAATTTCAAAAACATAAGCATTGTGCAATAACCACCCGATTCACAAATGATTTAGGGGCAAAGCAACTCTTATACATAGTAGCGTCCTTTCATTATCAATAAAATAAAAAGTATTAAATTAATAAATTTAATACCAATTATCAACTAATCAAAACGGCATTGAAGAAAGAGCAAAACGCAAACGTACTGCAAATGAGAAGCGGAACGGCAGCTACGCGGCCGAGGGTTAATATTGTAGGCAAAGTGAGCAACTTATTAGATCGTTGCCGTTGGTGCATTGACGGTGACGGCGATCCTGACGGCGGTTGATTACAATACCAACCGCCGTTAACGGCCTTGTCGTTCTCCTTATCCATATCAGCGACGAGACCCGACCCTGGAGCCGCAGTAGAGTCCGGATCCGACGCGGAAACTTCGGCTTTGTTCGCCGAGGGTCGAGTAGTGCTAGAAGAAAAATAAAGTTTGGGGCTACGGTTACGAAAGCCAGAGAAAGGAAGGCATAGGCTTAGGTTAAGGTTAGAAGGGGGAGGGAGGCTAACGTGCGCAGGGGGAGAGAGGGGTGCGCAGGAAGAGAGTGGGGGAGATATTTTTCGGGTGGTGATGCGGCGAAAAAGGATTTGTTTGTATGGGTTGGCGCAGAGAGAAGCTGCCATTGTTAATTTAAGAGCTGGCATCATCGTCATCATGGGCATGGTGGCTTCCTTTTGGGTTGGTTTGTTAATTGTAACGCACAATTGGTAATAAAGTTAATTAGTTGCGTTATCGTTGTTGATGGCTTCATTTTGGATTTTTATTTTTAATTTATGATAATTAATATAGAGCCCATACTTTGTGCCGTGTTAACTCATATTTGATTGTAATTTTATATCATAACAAAAATATAAATAATGTTTTAGATATTGATTTTATAAATGATTCAGATTTAATTGGTTTTATAATCTAAATGAGACAATTAATTTATTTACATTTAATATTTATATCTCATTTATTTGTTTATCAATTTTCAAATAGTGTTTTTATTTCACATTAGAGTTTATATCTCTTCTTACTCTCTCATTTGAAAATATATTCCCAATTATAAATAACTTTAAAAATATTTAAATTTTTCGGATGAATTCCAATGAAATTTAATGCAATTTTTTCAATTTAAACTTAATTTTCTTATCGAACTTGAAATCTTAACTGTCACTGTGTAAAAGGTAAGAAATCAAAGTCTACATCATGAACCACAAGAAATAATAAAAATTTCATGAAAAAATTTATAAAAATAATTCAAAATAAAATAACAAATAACAATAAATGTAAAAACTAAAAGACAGCCGCTATTTATGTTTCTTATTTTAGTATGAAGTTATGTTTTAGTATTGTAATTGATTTTTTTATTTTTATTTTATAAGTTATTAATAAAAAAAATTAATTGTAGAGATTAGGTGTCGAATATGTTTTTTTATTTTAATAGGAGATTACAATATGTTTTTAATTATAATATTAATTACCGAGATTAGGTACCGCATATGTTTTTTTTTTAATGGTACTTATTTTTATAATTTTATAACAAGAAATTACTTTATCAATTAATTAAATTAATATATTTCTTATTTTAATTGGAGCTTATGTTTTTATATTGTAATAGGTTTCTTATTTTATTTTTATAATTTAATAATAATAAGAATTATAGAGATATTTTAATTTTATAATTTAATAATAAACTTTAGATTTTATTTTTATATTGTAATAAGTTTCTTATTTTAATTAATATTATTTAAATTTTATAATTTATAATTTTAAAATAAAAAATTTATTTAGAGATATTTTAATTTTATAATTTAATATAATAAATTAATTATAGAGGTAAATGTATATATTAAATGTCACATATGTTTTTTTATTTTAATGATAGATTATAGTATGTTTTATTAATTTTATAATTTAATAAAAATAAATTAAAATATTAATTAATTAAATTAATAGGTTCTGTACGACACAAAAATCGGCGACGCTGTCCCGGGCTCGCGGCCCGATCGGGAGTACGGAGTAGCCCGCGGGGGACTAAACCGGAGAAATAAAATGGAGTCGCCACCCAGTGTGAACTGAGAAAGATTTAAGGCGCACTCACCCCTCGCAAGGAAGACCTCAAACCGTTGGGTTCAGAATGGTCCCTTACTTATGCCACTTGTAATGAACAGATTCACGCAATAATATAACCAAGTCTACGCAACATACACATGCAAGAATAACCTATATCTAAGTTGCATGCAACCTATATCTAAGTTTGCATACAACATATATCTAAGTTTGCATGCATAGGAGTAGAACCTATATCTAAGTTTGCATGCATAAAAATAAATCGACATAACGGTAAGCACACAATTTCATAAACATATTAAATAAATAAATGCGGAAAGATAAATAATAACGGTAAGAGCATAAATATTAAAGAGAGATAACTAAGCATGGAAATGAACAACTAAGGAGACAAACGTGCATGAAACATGATGAATTAATCTATCTAGTGCGTGCGCATTCGTGTTGTGTTCGTAAACGCATTTGAACGATAAACAGAATGTCCGCGTTCGTGTATAGTGTTCGATAACACGTTCGAACGATAAATAGAATGTCCGCGTTCGTATAACGTTCGGAAACGCGTTCGAACAGGATAAGACCTAATGCATGATACAATAAAATGCATGCGCGTTCGAGTAGCGTTCTGAAACGCGTTCAAACAGAAATGAGACAGAATATCCGCGTTCATATAGCATTCGGAAACGCGTTCGAACGAGGTAAGATCTGATGCATGATAAAACAAAATACATGCGCGTTCGAGTAGCGTTCTGAAACGCGTTCGAACGGACTGAGGCAGAATGCATACGTTCGTGTAGCATTCGGGAACGTGTTCGAACGAGATTACCAAAATGTCATCTGAAATGACAGAAACACATACATGGATAAACAAATACATAATGTAGGACCTCGTATGCTCGATTGAACATATTCCACATTCAATAGAGTGTACTTCGTCCGGCGCGGTAAAATATCGTGGTAAAGGTAGTCTTTTAGGCGTTTTCTCCCTCAAATAGAGGACCTTTAAACCAACATGATTAACCCATGCGCATCAAGTAACAATACATAGAAGATAAATAAAGCAATAATATGAGACCTTGTATGCCCGATTGAACATATCTCACGTTCAATCAAACGTACTTCGTCCAGCGCGACAAAATATCGTGGTAAAGGTAGCCTTTAGACATTTCCCTCGAATAGAGGACCTTTAATCCACCCTAATTAGCCCATGCGCATTAGATTAACAATAAAGAAACAACACATAGAAAAGGAATAGCGGAACAACAAACACAAAAATGCCTAAAACATGATAAAGGAGCCAGTCTAGAATGCCCGTGTGTTGTGTAGCGTTCGGAAACGCGTTCGAACGGGGGCGAGGCAAAATGTGTGCGTTCGAGTAGTGTTCGGGAACGGGTTCGAACGAAATGACGACAGTGGCATCCATAATGCAGTAAAACACATGTGGGAATGTTTCCCCAAACGGTACGTGGAGTTGTACCCTAAGTACAGACCGCAGTACCGTCCATTCGGATTCGGCTACGAAATTTATGTCTGGGTTTCCATCCGATATACCACGAGATGAAACATTCAAGCGTAAACACAATGCAATCATAAAAATGGACGTGAAGTATGATAATGCATATAACAACATATAAACAAGGAAAACAACAAGCGGAATGATAAGGGGTTAATAATATGAAATAAATGTACGATAAATAGACAAAGTAACGTTAAAGAAAGATGTGACCAAGAATTTGGTCGTCTTTAATATAGGACCTCGCACACCCGGTTGGACATATTCCATGTCCAACCGAGCGTGCCGCATCCAAGCTACAAAATAAAAAGTAATAAAGGGTGCCCTCAGGTCTTACCTTTTAAGTTGCTTCTCGAAAATGCGTCACGTCGTCGCCGGAAGGGTAACTGCTCCACAACTTTTCTGGTTTCTGATCCAATATTTTCCTTCACCGTTTCGCTGTTTTCGCTGCTGCTTTCTCGGTCTTTCCTTGCCGTTTTTAGCTATTCCTTGCCGCTGTTTTGGGGTGAAAATTTGGACTATTTAGGGGTAGTTTTCGGTGATATACGGGACTGTTTTGGGCTGCATTTTTCGGTAATATAGGGGGTGTTTTGGGTGTGATTTTCGGTGGCGTAAGGGCCGGTTCTCGTTGTAATTTTTGGTGATGCAAGGGTTGATTCTTGTTGTTGTGTTGGCGTGAATGAGCTCTAGAGAGATGAGTGAAGGTCTAAAGTTTTACTTTTTTTTTTTGAAGGTTGCGGTGAGTCTCTAAGGGGTTAAGGGTTTGGAATTTTTGTTTTCTTTTATAATGGTGCACTAGGGCTTCTAGGTAAGGAAGGGAATCATGCCAATAAGGGAGGTGATTATTAGTTTATTAAAGGAAAGGATATTGTGTAATTTTGGTGGGATATATTTATTTTGGGAGGTGATTGGATTTGATTTATTTAGTTTATGAAGGGGGATTTGATTTGATTTAATTTGATTAGGAAAGATATTTTTTTGATTTGATTTGATTTGTTTTAATTTAATTAGATGTGATTTAATTTAGACATGTTTTTTAAATGTTTTAATTATTTTTGGATGGGATTTGGTGGGCTTGGCTTTGGATGGGCTTGGGTGTGTGGCTAATAGTAAAACAGAAATATTGATGGTCGTTCGAATGCTTATTCGGACGCTACGTGAACACCCACAATCTTTTCGCCGTTCGAACGTGTTTCCAAATGCAGCACGAACGCACATGCAGTGAACATGCGAATTAAATTTGACGACGCACTTCTTTTGAATCTCCCATTCCGACGTCTGTTTCCCGCGACTTCTGCAACTTATCGGGTAGTGCCTCCATACGAGGCTCATCATTGGACTTTCATGCAAAAATGTAAGTGTCTACAGTCTCCCCCACTTTGATGGGACTTGTGCAGTGTGTGACAGTGACAATCATATCAAAGTCATGCATGCATTTTTTACTTACCTGGCCTGCCAGCTATTGCCGAACTTACCTGTTGTTTTGAGACGCTTCGAACTGAGTTGATTTGGTGACGAGGTGCTGCGAACTCTGGGTCTTGTTCCCGAACCACCGAGTGGGTCTTGTTCCCGAATTGAATTGAGGGTCTTGTTCCCAAATTGAGATGAAGGTCTTGTTCCCTATTTGAGTTGTGGGTCTTGTTCCCAAACTGAATTGTGGGTCTTGTTCCCGATCTGAATTGTGGGTCTTGTTCCCGAATTGAATTGAGGGTCTTGTTCCCGAATTGAGATGAGGGTCTTATTCCCGAATTGAGATGAAGGTCTTGTTCCCGAATTGAGATGAGGGTCTTGTTCCCGAATTTGAGTTGGTTCTTGTTCCCGAATTTGAGTTGTGGGTCTTGTTCCCGAATTGTTGTTGTGGGTATTGTTCCCGATCTGAATTGTGGGTCTTGTTCCCGACTTGAGCTGAGGGTTTTGTTCAAGAATTGAATTGAAGGTCTTGTTCCCGAATTGAGATGATGGTTTTGTTCCCGAATTTGAGTTGTGGTTCTTGTTCCCGAATTGTTGTTGTGGGTCTTATTCCCGATCTGAGTTATGAGGTGGTCCATTCCCGAACCGTTACTGTGAGGTGGTCCATTCCCGAACCGTTACTGTATCAGGGGTGGTAGGCTGGTTGCCCCCAGACTTGGTTTATCTTTTTTTATTCTTCGTTGCTTGTACTCGGCGGTGTTCCGTACTGTCATATCATATTACTCTCTTTTACGAGATAGTCCCAATAGTTATACATATTTTTGTCCTCAAAGGATGCCTAGTGTCGAAACCAGAGAGCCTTCAAAGTACTCGAGGCAACTCAAATCCGAGCGTTTGAATAAATGATCTGAACCAGACTCAAAGTGTGTGTGTGCTAAGGTTCTTTTATAGCTTGATCTTTGTGTAAGCCAACTCAATGATTTTGTTTCAAAGAATGGGATCGAGGGGTCAAACCAACCTAGATGTCTTAGCCATGCTCTGCAATTACTTCTCTGTACTCAATGTGATATGATTTTCTTTTTCTTTTCTTTCGTTTCTTTTTTTTCAACACACATACCCTTTAAGGTAGCATTTCTCCTCATGGTGGTCCTAATACTCGCCCATGGGTAGCTTCACGCTTATCAGTTATAGGTGGTTTACATTTTCTTCTTGAGAGACTTTTCTTTGGTTTCACACCACATATCGTAACACAAGTAAGTCAGGATGAACATCTAAGCGAAGGGTCATTCATCGATCCGCACTCTCTATTCACCTTGCCAACTACTCAGGCTTTCACTACTAAGATCCTATAATTAAGTGCTCACGAGTCTAATTGAGATCAACTACTCAAAACACAGGATGAGAGCACATCCCGCACTTATCATTTCTAAGGTTTCACTCTAAAGCAAACAACTTCATCATCAGACTCATGCTTAACTATTGAGGAAAAAACTCGAACAAGTAGGCAAAAATCAATGTCTTTATTATTAAAAATGCAGGATTGCAATCAAATAAACCAGGGAAAACATCTTCATTGTCTGCATTATTGTCTTCTTCCTCAGCCTATGGTTCTTCACTGCTGCCATCCCCTATCCCCATGCAAGAAGCTTGGTGGTTGAGAGTTTGGAGGACAAAGGTTTCAGGTAGGCCAGAATTGATCATGTAGGTGGGTGGTGGAACATAGTGATGGTTAGGTAGGAGATTTCTATGTGTGTTGGGTTGTTTTTTTCTGGATCAGGTATTTTATGGGCGTCAATGAGGTTTTGGATCTCATGCCTAAGGCGGGTGCAGTTGTCCGTTTCGTGACCTTTGTGCTAGTGGAAGTGGCAATATTGGTTTAAGTCAAAGTAATGTGGCACATGGTCTGGAATGGGTCTAGGTTCTAAAGGTTTCAGGAGTCCCTGTCCTTTCAACTTCTTAAGCACCTTTGACAAAGGTCTACCAAGATTGGAAAACCGTCTGTTTTTGATGGCAGTGACCTCAGTAGTAGCGGGCATGGTCCCAGAAGGCCCCCCGATGGTCATCATATTCTAGCCATAGAACTTCATATTCTCAGCTTATTCTCCCTCAATGTCCATAACAGTCTCCCTCAACTGTCGAAAGTCGCCAATCATAGAGGTCATCCTCCACAGCTTGCCGTAAATAGAGGGCTTAGTACCCTTGATGATCATATTGATCTGGTCCTTCTCCGAGGGCCGAGTCTGTATCTTCAAAAGCTGGCTCCTCCAGCGATCTACATAATCCTTGAAGCTCTCATCTGGCTTCTGTTTGGTATTCTCCAAGTTGCGAAGCGACAAGTCAATCTCCAAATCCATAACATATTGTTTCAGAAAGGCTTCTGCTAATGCCCTCCAATCATCCTTGACATTTCTCTCCAGGCCATGATACCATACCACGGGTGCCCCTTCAAGCGACATCCCAAACATCTTCTGAACCTGACGCTTCGACAGACCCACTGAACTCATCACAGAAACATACTGTCGGAGATGGACCCTCGGATCCCCGTTCCCATTGAACTTGGCTATGTCAGACATCTTGAATTGAGAGGGCAGTTGCTCCTCAAAATACATTGCATCGTAGTCTAAAAAATCTTCATGCTTACCCCTCATCTTGCGGGTAACAGACTCTACATGATCATTGAGTTTCTGCAACTCGGCCTGAGACCCAGCTACCCTTCCCGCGGTATACTCAGCCATGTCATCATCGAAAGTGGGGATCTCATCACTCACCCTATTCGAAGGCTCTTCACGCCTAATATTATAAGAGCTTTCTGCTCCTCCTGCATGGGGCACTGCCATATTGGCCACAGCGGCGGTCAAAGCTTACAACTGCTCGATAATCTTAGTGAGGTTAGTCTCCAGCTGATCCATGCGAGAACCCTCGTTATCTGACTCATTCATGTTCGCTATCGGTCTCTTGACGAGTCTTCCTTGCTCTCTAACCCAACGGAAATCTATGGCGGCTAAAACTATGAGTTAGCATAGTACATGCATGCGTGCGATATATAAAACACGTGAGGTAATCAAACAGAATATATCCTTCTGACCTTATTTCTCCCGCACTCGTGGTATGTCCATTTCTGTCCTAGGTATGACTTATCTTATGCACCAATATGAGGTACACAAAATCATTCTCTCATATGCTACGAAGTGAACCTTGGCTACCTCGGTCCCTTTCCATCGATAAAAGACAAAGACCGCCTATTTTCCACATAGACAAAGCCGATTATGGGATCATGCCATTGTCTAGAAATGACGAATTGGGATTTCGGCAATCGTGGTCGTGGGGATGAACTTAGAAGCGTCCAAAAGTATACAAATATGCTGTAACAAAGCGTATCCTTTCTGGATGAAAGCCAGTGAGGATATCGAACTCATGCTTCTAGCATATTTGGATCATGTTTGGACTTTCTAAGCCTATCAAGGTTTTCATACAAGTTGGCCCATTATCATTTTAAAGCATTCAATCACCTTATTGCGAGGTGCAAATTTATTCTGGTTGCAAAAGGTCCAACAGGTTTACACTTTGCAATAACATGGCTAAACAATCTCAAATGATAGGGGGCCCAAACACAAAGTGGCCCATCGCCATTTTAGAAACTTTTGGCCCAATTTTCATAAGACATAAACTCGTCCCAGTTTAAATGTCCCAACAAGCTCATATCTCATGACAAGAAGTCCAGCCGAATCCAAATGATGATGGTCCCAAACACAAGCATAAATGGGTGGCTTCTATAGGTCATACAACTATGGTTCACATGCAGGTTTATAGGAGTGTAGACAAAGGCTCCCGTCGGCGAAGGATTGCCCACAACTAGGTCTCCCCACTCAAGGGTTCGGACGACCAAGTGAGCGCACCCTTTTTTATACGCTAAGGTACGTGCCAACGAGTGATGATACATGAATGACTGCCAAATGGATTTCTTATTGAAAATTTCCTAGAGGGAGGGTGGAGCGAACTCTATTAAATACCCTTGCCTCTTAGGCTCTTATCGCCTTGGTGACAAGAATAAACCATAGGTCCTCCAAATTAGTCCATCACGGTAAGCTTCGAGTAAATGATTATCTAGGTGCCTTCACAGCTTTTCCTTTCAGCCATAGAAATGTAGTGAATGAAGGGAGACACCAAACCATTACCTAGCTCTAATAATGCCTTTGATTAAACCCCTTCAACCCACGGTAGACACGGTTAACTAAAGCACAAATCAAAAGCATTACATGACTTTATTTCAGGGCCGATTCTCTATCCCCAATGGAGTCGCCAAACTGTAGGACACAGAAATTGACGATGCTGTCCCGGGCTCGAGGCCCGGTCAAGAGTACGGAGTAGCCCACACGGGACTAAACCGGAGAAATAAAATAGAGTCGCCACCCAGTGTGAACTGGAAAATGATTTAAGGTCGTACTCACCCCTCACAATGGAAGACCTCAAACCGTTGGGTTCAGAATGGTCCATTACTTATGCCACTTGTAATGAACGGATTCACACAATAATATAACCAAGTCTACATAATATACACATGCAAGAATAACCTATATCTAAGTTTGCATAAAACCTATATCTAAGTTTAAATACAACATATATCTAAGTTTGCATACATAGGAGTAGAACCTATATCTAAGTTTGCATGCATAAAAATAAATAGACATAACGGTAAGCACACAATTTCATGAACATATTAAATAAATAAATGCGGAAAGATAATTAATAACGGTAAGAGGATAAATATTAAAGAGAGATAACTAAGCATGTGATGGGGAAAAGAACAACTAAGGAGACAAACGTGCATGAAAAATGATGAAGGAATCTATCGGTGTGTGCGCGTTCGTGTTGCGTTCGTAAACGTGTTCGAACGATAAACTGAATATCCGCGTTCGTATAACATTTGATAACACGTTCGAATGATAAACAGAATGTCCATGTTCGTATAGCGTTCGGAAACGCGTTCGAACGAGATAAGACCTGATGCATGATACAATAAAATGTATGCGCGTTCGAGTAGCGTTCTGAAATGCGTTCGAATATAAATGAGACAGAATGTCCGCGTTCGTATAGCGTTCGGAAACACATTTGAATGAGGTAAGACCTGATGCATGATAAAACAAAATACATGCGTGTTCGAGTAGCGTTCTGAAACGTGTTTGAACGGACTGAGGCAGAATGCATACGTTCGTGTAGCGTTCGGGAACGCGTTCGAACGAGATTACCAAAATGGCATATGAAATGACACAAACACATACATGGATAAACAAATACATAATGTAGGACCTCGTATGCCCGATTGAACATATTCCACATTCAATCGAGTGTACTTCGTCCGGTACGGTAAAACATTGTGGTAAAGGTAGCCTTTTAGGCGTTTTCTCCCTCAAATAGAGGACCTTTAAACCGACATGATTAACCCATGTGCATCAAGTAACAATACATATAAGATAAATAAAGCAATAATATGGGACCTCATATGCCCGATTGAGCATATCTCACGTTCAATCAAACGTACTTCGTCCAGCGCGGCAAAATATCGTGGTAAAGGTAGCCTTTAGGCATTTCCCTCGAATAGAGGACCTTTAATCCACCATAGTTAGCCCATGCGCATTAGATTAACAATAAAGAAACAACACATAGAAAAGGAATAGCGGAACAACAAACACAAAAATGCCTAAAACATGATAAAAGAGCTAGTCTAGAATGCCCGTGTTTGTATAGCGTTCGGAAACGCGTTCGAATGGGGGCGAGGCAGAATGTGTGCGTTCGAGTAGTGTTCGGGAACACGTTCGAATGGGATGGCGACAGTGGCATCCATATTGCAGTAAACATATCCGGGAATGTTTCCCCAAGCGGTACGTGGAGTTGTATCCCAAGTATAGACCGCACTACCGTCCATTCGGATTCAACTACGGAATTTATGTCTGGGTTTCCATCCGATATACCACGAGAGGCAACATTCAAGTATAAACACAATGCAATCATAAAATGGACATGAAGTATGATAATGCATATAATAACACATAAATAAGGAAAAAAACATGCGGAATAATAAGGGGCTAATAATATGAAATAATTGTGCGATAAATAGACAAAGGAACGTTAAAGAAAGATGTGACCAAGAATTTGCTTGTCTTTGAAAGAGGACGTCGCACACCCGGTTGGACATATTCCATTTCCAATCGAGCGTGTCGCATCCAAGCTACAAAATAAAAAGTAATAAAGAGTGTCCTCAGGTCTTACCTTTTAAGTTGCTCCTCGAAAATGCGTCACGTCGTCGCCGGAAGGGTTACTGCTCTACAACTTTTCTGGTTTTCTGGTCCATTATTTTCCTTCACCGTTCCGTTGTTTTCACTGCTGCTTTCTCGGTCTTTCCTTGCCATTTTTAGCTGTTCTTTTGCCGCTGTTTTGGGGTGAATTTTGGATTATTTTAGGGGTAGTTTTCGGTGATATAGGGGACTGTTTTGGGCTGCAGTTTTCGGTAATGTAGGTGGGGTGTTTTTGGTGTGATTTTCGGTGGTGTAAGGGCCGGTTCTTGTTGTAATTTTCGGTGATGCAAGGGTTGATTCTTATTGTTGTGTTGGCGTGAATGAGCTCTAGAGAGAGAAGTGAAGGTCTAAAATTTGACTTCTTTTTTTTTTTTTGAAGGTTGTTGTGAGTCTCTAAAGGGGTTAAGGGTTTGGAATTTTGGTTTCTTTTATAATGGTGCACTAGGGTTTCTAGGTAAGGAAGGAAATCATGCCAATAAGGGAGGTGATTAATTAGTTTATTAAAGGAAATGATATTGTGTAATTTTGGTGGGGATATATTTATTTTGGGAGGTGATTGGATTTGATTTATTTAGTTTATGAAGGGGGATTTGATTTGATTTAATTTGATTAGGAAGGATATTTATTTTAATTTGATTTGATTTGTTTTAATTTAATTAGATGTTATTTAATTTAGACATATGTTTTAAATGTTTTAATTATTTTTGGATGGGATTTGGTGGGCTTGGCTTTGGATGGGCTTGGGCATGTGGCTAGAAGTAAAATAGAAATATTGATTGTCGTTCGAACGCTTATTCGGACGCTACACGAACGCCCGCAATCTGTTCGCCGTTCGAACGTGTTTCTGAACGCAGCACAAACGCACATGTATTGAACATGCAAATTAAATCTGACGACGTATTTCTTTTGAATCTCCCTTTCCGACGTTTGTTTCTCGCGACTTCCGTAACCTATCGGTAGCGCCTCCATACGAGACTCATCATTAGGCTTTCATGCAAAAATGCAAGTGTCTACAGTTTCTTATTTTAATAATAAGTTTGTTCTTATATTATAATATGTTTCTTGTGTTAATAACTTATTATTTTAATTTTATAATTTAATAATAAAAGAGATATTATAATTTTATAATTTAATAATAAAAATTAATTGTAGAGATCAGGTTAATTTTAGATAATTTAATAGTATTTTTTAATATGATACTATAATATATTTTCTTATTATAATAAAATTATTATAAAATTATAATATGTATTTTTATTGTAACATGATTTTTTTTAATAGATTTATTAATTTAATTTTATAACTTTAATTTGAAGGTGCAACATGGTGCGGTGATGAGACTTTAAAATGTTTAACTTTTATATATATACTAACAGATAACCCGCTCGATGCGCTTAGAGACAAATATGATATATATCGATTGTAAAAAAATAAAATTAATTAACATCGTACCTTTTATTGTAGTTGGTGCTTAGAGCGCCAATCCGAATAATGTATTGTATATTATATTTTATTATTTATTAATAAAAAACTATTTTTTCATTTCAACCTTTTTAATTGTAATTATTATGTCATAATGTTTATTAAATTGATATATAAATATGTTGAGAATGACATCGACCTTAGAATAGTCATGTAGTAATATTGGACACTAGGTGGTCGGACATTGATATAATATTACTATTATAAACTATTCTTAAAGTAAATATTCATAGTCGTTGGTTTTGTAATACGGTGGGACCTCTAGGGTCGGATTGGTGCATTGCGCATCAGACATGTCGATATTCGTTGGAGCAATGCTGAATGACTCACATGTGATTCATAATAATTGTAAGTACACATCACCGTCAATAGGAATCTTCTCGAGTCGAGTATCATATATAATCCTTTGAATATATGATGACATTGATTTTGTGTGTGATCCTCCACACTTTGATGACATATATGTCAGAGACCTTTCATGGCATGACCGCTAGATGTTCGTGGGGTGTGGACCGATGCACTCGTTAATCAAGTGTGTATCAAGATATGATATGTTGGTCCGTATGTGTACCATAAGCGGTTAAGGTATCCATGTGAGTAAGTCACGATTCGTAAGACTTTGGCCAAAGTCGATTACCTATGGTGGATCACATATATCAGAAATGATGTTCTGATTAGTTGTAAAGAATTGTGGACATGTCAAAAATATGAGATGTGCGTCTTAGAAATTTGACGGTGTAATCTATGTTTCCTAAGCACAACTCGAATAGCCTACGATAGATGGATTATTAAACATATATGATGATCTCAACTTTTATAGTTCATAAAGGTAGTTCGTGCTCTTCGAGAATTTGGATGTGGTCAAATTGCGTACATATAAGCTAGGCTTATTTGACGAACATGTCTACACTTAGAGAGTCCCACAATATGAAGTGTACTCGTTGAGCACTTGGGTAGCCTATAATATATGATAATAAATAATATTTGATATTATAATTATCAATAATTGAGTGTTATTGGATAACATTAATTATTTACTTTGACACAATTGGATTAATTAAATTAATCCAAAATCACACAAGATTTTTGTTCTAATTTCATACATATCTATACAATTAGATTATATTTTAGTGATTACAAATATGTAATAATAGGGATATTTGGCTTGATTTAATTGGATTAAATCAAAGTGGTAGACAAATGTGATTAGTCACACCTAATTATACATATTTGGTCAAATTGGATTAAGCCCACATAAAAGTTGATTAGAACTTTTATTAATTAAAAGTTGCATAAGTATTGCTATAAAAGGCAATCTTGAGAAAGTTTTTAAACAAGACAAAATAAGCTAAAACAAGCATTACGCAAAAGAAAGAAATATTAACCTGAGTAAAGTTTTTGTGAGAGAGGTTTTGGAAGTTCTCTACAACAATAAAGAGAAGAAGATTGGATCTTCATATAAAGCTTACTAGTTTTAGAAGTTCTCTACAACAATAAGGAGAAGAAGATTGAATCTTCGAATCAAGCTTGTTAGCTTTGGAAGTTCTCTACAACATTTCAACAAGAATGAGAATATTTGATATTTGGTTCAAGCTTACTAGGTAAGTTTGATATTCTCTAATAAGTTATGTTTTGTACTTGATGCATAATAATATAGCTTGAAGTTGAAATTAGACTAATAAATTTGTGTATAGATGATTTGGAAGCATAAACACAATATGCTTATAATTGGGTCAAATATGTTCATGTTAAACATGGAACATAAAATTAGAGTTTAGAACTTTAGATGAAAGCTTGAAGCTATGAATACCATTCTAAAATCACTTGACCACATTTCAGTGACCTAGAATTATTAATGAGTCACTTCATTGTGGGATTCTATTTTAATTTATGTTTTGGATTTAAAATATATGCATGTGTGTATATGAATAAATTTATGTTTTATAAAAATATTTGATATTTCTAAAAATATGATTTTATTCTGTAACACATGTTGATATTAGTTTTTATATTAAAATTAAATTGTTGGGTGTTTGAAAGTGTTTAGGGAATGTTGGAAAGGAATTAGGGTAAAAATCTTGATTTTATCAGCTCTTTGTTTCCAGAGAGCTGAAGGAAACAATTGAAATAAAAAGAAATTATGTGCTGAATGCACACAACGCATAATGCGGTGAGTCGCGCATGCGAGCGCTGAAACCTATTTTTGTATATTTTTGAGATTTCGGACTCCGATTCAGTCCCGATTTTTCCTATACACTCGTAATATAATATATTACTCCTTTAAATTATTTAAAAATACACCTATGTATGATATCCATGGGTTAGACCCACTTTCGTTGCGTGGGGAATCGATCCAACCCTAAGGGTCTCACGTCTGCCCAAACACCTTTAACTATAGTTGTCCAGGTAATGTAATTTCTTTAACATTCTTTCAAATTAAGAAATATGGCTTCTAACTTATTTCATTTTATAATTTTTAATTGTTAAAAAATGAATCTTTTAAAGCATGTATAGATTTCGCTAGCTTATGAACATTTTTATAGTTAGCTTAGTATAACTCGTGACTCTTGAATTTCTACTAATAAATAAGTGAGAGTTATTAAAGAGTGTGAAAAATTTAACATTAATAATTCATTTGAAATAAATACACATTTAATTAACAAACTTTCAATCATTAATAATATAATAAAACAAAGAGTATGGAATAGTTGAGAAAATGAAAGGTTTGAGATTGAAGAATATGAAAAATTGAAATATTAATAACTCATTTAAAACGATATATATTTAATTAACGTATTTTCAATAATTAATAATTTTGGAAAACGAAAAGTTTGGAGGATATGAGAAAATAAAATATTAGAGATAGAGGAATATGAAGAGTTATACATTAATAATTTATTTTAAATATTAATAATTATTTTTAAATATTAATGATTCATACGCCTACATGGACAACCTCGAATTTTATAACTTTTTATTGATAAAAATAAATCTTTTAGTGCAAGTATATATTTCGCTAGCTTATGAACATTTTTATAATTAACTTAATATAACTCATGACTCTTGAACTTCTACTAATAAATAAGTGAGAGTTAATGAAGATTGTGAAAAATTAAACATTAATAATTCATTTCAAATAAATACACATTTAAGTAACAAACTTTCAATCATTAATAATATGAGAAAATGAATAGGGTGGAAAAGTTGGGAACATGAAAGGTTTAAGATTGAAGAATATAAAAAGTTGAAACATTAATAACTCATTTAAAACGATATTTATTTAATTAATATATTTTTAATAATTAATAATTTTGAAAAATGAAAAGTTTGGAGGACATGAGAAAATAAAATATTAGAGGTGGAAAAATATAAAGAGTTATACATTAATAATTTATTTTAAATATTAATAATTCATGTTGATGATGATTTTCCGACCCGCCCAAGAAACTTTGGAGTATGAAGAAAGGAATAAATGGATTTACACTTAACGAGATGAGAGGTCAGGCAGAATGGCCCAAGTCCGAGGCGCAAATTCACTCGACCTAGCGAGAAGGATCGAACTCGATAGTAATAGCCCATGTGAAGATCGACCCAGGGACGTCGCATGATATATTTTTGTACTTGAGAATGAGATTTGGAGTGAACCAACAGAGGCACAGTCACATACACCCGAAGAAACTTTACTAGCAACAATGAAGTAAAACAGACACATAAGCCTTCAAGTACTTGCCATGAATAGTCAGGAATTGCGAAGAGAAAGTGACGGAGGTGAAGGAATCCCGACCCGACCTTATAAAGAAGAGAGGAAGAGGATCCAATATCAAGCACCTCGGTATGCCGACCCGAGGATATACATGAGGTTTGTAGTATCGTGCTTATATGTGAGTGAGGTATGCCCTACATGGAGGTTTGAACCCTCAAAAAGTTGATGAGATGGGAGTAGGCCATAGACTTATCCCCTAACAAACGAAAAATCGTGAGTGGTTGAGATACAGGCTGACACATGGGCAAAAGGTGTAGCAGTAGGTCAAAAGGCTAGAATTGTGAGTTTTAGATGGCAGAGGGTAGTTATGTCAGAAGGTAGAGTTACTGTTTGCATAGCAGTTGGGTAAAAAAGCATGGGCAATGATGATAGGGTAAAGTGGCTGACATCACGAGTTGGTGTAATAATGGATCTAGACACAATATATAAAGAGGTTCGAGACGCAGTTTCAGGGGTTGGCTAATCATTTTTCAAGCAATTTTAGCATTTTCAAAACTTATAAAAGAGAGGAAAAACTTAGTGTCAGAGAGAGATCAGACAAGTCGGTTTGACCCGAGCTAGTAATAAAAGTTCTTTTTCCTTTGTACCCGTGGACGTAGGCTAGATCCATTACAACGAACCACGTTAAATCCTTTATTTTCTCTGTGTTTTTTCTAACTTGCTTGCTAAGTTTGCTTTGATTCCCAACTAACCAAACAAATTCACTGCTTGAGGGAGGTTTGTTCGAGGAGTAGTTTTTCCCGAATTATCCCTGGAACGAAAAACAGTCGTCAACAGCTGGTGCCGTCTATCGAGAATCAGTACGAAAAATGGCAAACACACTAAGACGATGGTAGGAGACGTAAAACACATAACTTCAGAGGCTTCTACAATATTATGGATGAAGAAGATGGAAGAAACCCTGTGAAATGAGAGAGAGGATGCTAAAAGGGAAATAGAAATAACTAAAGCCTTCATGAAGACTATGATGGAAAAGATTGAGAAGTTAGAAAAGTAGTCATGAG